>JAQQZT010000018.1:18490883-18505885 GCA_030068275.1 Clarias platycephalus | reverse complement strand
TATATAAAAACATGGTCATTTTATATACAATTTTAAATGTGTCTAAAAGTATACTAATACTAAAACTACTACTAATCATATCACAAAATATTGTAAGGGTTCATAAAAAAAATCATTCTTTCAGGCATAGGAATGCTGTTGATTTCAGAATTTAGAATTAGAATCAGGTTTATTGCCAAGCATTAGTATTTATTTATTTATTTATTTAAGAATATAAATATGTGCATACAGTATATTAAGGCCGAGGCAGCACGGGAATGAAGTGGTTAGTAATGTCACCTCTGGGTTCAATTCCCGTCTCGGGGTCTGAGTGCATGGAATTTGAATGTTCTCCCCGTGCTTTGTGGGTTTCCTCCGTGTACTCCGGTTTCCTTCCATAGTCCAAAAACAGGCATTAGGCTAATCAGCGTTCCAAAATTGCCCAGAGTGTGTAAATGCGCGTGTGGCTGTTGACCGGAGGTCGTACTGCACCACGGTCGTAAAATAGGAATAAATACAATGGTAATCACCATTGGACTACAGAGGTTCCTAGATGGATGTATGGATCTTTAGGCTGAGGCAGTACAACAAGTTGCATTAATGTAGCATGTAATGGTGCATGTAATCTGGGCTTGAATTGTGAATTAAAGAGCTACTGATTATTTTTCTGTAACTGCAGCTGTAGAAGTGATAACAGGCTCTAGTACTGTAATATGTTATTATACCTATAGCAAAAACTTACGCAAGACTTCAGTCTTGCATGCATCACAGATATGGGAAAAACTATTCTTAACAAGTAATGTCTGACCACATAACACTGATTATTTCACAAGAGCATGCCTCCAAGTTTTTTTTTTGCAGACATTAGACAAAATCTTACTAGTCAGATGAACAGTAAATGACTAACAAAGACTCATTAATTAGATTCCATTTTTTTTTTATATATCAGTTGTTCAGGTTTTCAAGCATCATCATCAAGCAATATAAAAAGAAGAAAAAAAACAGCAATAATAAAATCTAAATATTTACATCTTATTTCTGTATAGTTAATTTCATGCTACAAAGACAGATTCTTGCTACATGTTTATAAGCTACTTAATATTCCTCATTTGCACAACAGCTAGAATTAACCACAAAAGAAAAGCATATTCACACAGACACAAAGATGTATTGAACACATATTGCCCAACTTCCTCATATTCTTTCCCTTCTGTCAGAATTTCAGAAAAGTCACAAAAGTACTCAAAACAGACTGTTTTGAGTACTTTCGTGACTTTTCTGAAATACACAAATACCATGCAAAATATTTTTGACAAACCAGATGCCAAGAACCCCACTCTATTCAGATGTTCAAACCCTCCCAATATTGAAATGTTCAGAAGTTTCCAATATATAGAAGTTTAAAGCCTCACAATAATCAAACATTAAGTACCTCTCAATGTTCAGAAGTTCAGATGAGCCCAAGAAGATTATTTTAATACACTGAAAATGCCCTACAGTCTGCATCAGGTTTGAGCTGTATACAAAACTTTCAGAACCTTCCACTATGCAAAAATTCAGAATCTCTAAAAAATTCAGAAGCTACCATATTTAGATGTTAGGAACATCCCAGCATTCCTAAGTTTATAGCTACCCAATATCCAGACATTCAGAAGTTCAGAACCTCTCAATAGTTAGAGCTTCAAAACCTTTTAATGTTAAGTTCTAAGAAGATCCCAATAATAAGAAGTTCAGAACTTTATAAGGTCCAAGTATTCAGAAGTAAAAAAAAAAAAAAAAAAAAAACTTCCAATATTCTACTGTCAGAACAAGCATACAGTAATATTCATAAATTTAGCTCCATAAGTCCGGTATTCAGAAGTTCAAAGCTGTTACATTTTAAAGTCCTTCCTGTGTGAAGTTTCATCAGTTAGTAGTACTCAGTATTGGGACTCCTGAACGATGTGGTTTTGCTGCTTTGAGATGACAGAATGGTGATCTTCAAACACGGTATGTGCTTAGCTAGAAGTTTGAGGAAATGACTCTGGAATTTCTTTCCCACAAAGGTGTAGAACACAGGGCTGATGCAGCAGTATAGGTAAGCGATGTTTCGTGTGACATATTCAGCATATTCCAGGTCATCGTCGCATGATCTGTCTCCGGAGGACAAGCGAAGCGCCTTGAGGAGGATGACCACGTTGTAGGGTGTCCAGCAGATGAAAAATGTGAAGATGATGACGAAGATGAGCTTGACAGCCCTGCATTTTTCTTGTATGCGTGTGGAGACGATGCGAATGGTGATCCGGGCGTAGCAGTAGAACACCATCATCAGTGGAAGCAGGAAGAAGAGCCCGAACTGCTGGTAGTAACCCATCAACTGCCATGATCGTATGGTCTTATAGATGTAGCCACTCTCTTCACACACCCAGCCAGACATTTTATTCTCCCGTACGTTGTACAGGACTATGTCTTTAAGGCTAGCAAGGATACTGAGAAACCAGACGATGGAAGAGGTGGTGAAGGCATACACCCTCCGACGGCTCTGGGCGGCCGTGATGGCGTGGACAACAGCCAGGTAGCGGTCAAAAGTCATGAGCGTGAGGAAGAGAATGGAGCTGGAAAAGCCGATCGAGTACAAGCTTCCTACCAGCTTGCAAAGGAAAGGACCAAATATCCACTCGGTACGGTGGTAGACAGCCCAGAAAGGCAAGGTGCAGGCGAACAGGAGGTCCGAGACTACCAGGTTGAGCAGGAAGATGTTGGTGACCGTACTGAGCTTCTCATATTTGTAGATGATGCACAGAACCAGGCTGTTTCCCAAAAGGCTCAGTAAAAAGTTCATGTAGTAGAACGTTGGAATGAATGTCGCGCCAAACCGGATCACTTCAGTCTTCTCGCACAAAATCACCGTCTCATTGGTGATGACGTAACTGATGTCTGCTGTGGTGTTATCATCCTTGAAAAAGTCATCCAGATATGAATCGTCGACCTCCATGGCAAGTCTCCCTGCTACCTCAGAGTGATGAAAAATGAAACAACCAGCAGCCCCTCAGCTTTCCGATGTATCAGAAATCAGGGGTTTTTTAGTTAGCACGGAGGAGCGTACACTGCCAAGATGTGATCTTTTCTGCAGCTAACACTCAAGTGCGATATGGTTTAAAACATTACAAGAACTACTACCAGCGCAGGCATCAGAAAGAGGAAGCGCACGCACACACACACACACACACACACACACATTTACTGGCAACTTTTACATCGGCTTCCTATCCGTCCCACTTTGAAAAAACTGTTTTACTTACTATATCTGTACACAGAAACTGGTAAATGTAAATCAATTACTAAGGAAACAAATATTGTTTAGGGTTAAAAAAATAATTATTCGATCATTATTATTATTATGTATAAATGGTTTTAATTTAAATGTAAACAAGACAAGGAGTACTGTATGGAAATGACATACACATCAAAATCTAAATTAGCAGACATTCTTCAAACAAACAAACAAAAAATTCACAACTTCAGTTAGAGAAGGACATAAATAGAACGTGTTGCTGATGAATCAGGGTTGAACTCGGGCTGAGGGGAAAAGCGCTGCTTGTACTATAAAATTGAAGCAGACTTTCAAGATGAATGTTCAAACATTTAAAAAATGCAGTAGTTCCCCCCCTACACACACGCGTACGGACATGATCCATGAAACACAGAATAAGCTTCGTTCCTTCTTCTTCTTTTTTTTTTTTTTCTCAAACCAAGATATATCCTGAGCAGTCGTAGATATCAGCCAGCACTTTTATAATGAAACATTGTTCCAGTCTAGCTGTTGGACTACTTCGTGTCTAATACAGAGGTAGTGTTTCGAGATGCAGTGCAACACCAATGTCTATTTACAATACAATGCAATTCACAAAAGCGAGCACCAATGTGGGTTTCAATGAAAATATGGTTTCAGGAGGACGACGTGGCCTGCGGCCGGGTGACTCAATACGAAACAATCGTATCTTAGTATCTTAGTGTTTGCTATTGTTTGTTGTCTTACATTTGTTTTCCAGATATGAGTTATTCTTTCCTCATCACTACCAGTCAAAAGTTTAGACACAAACTTCGTGGTCTTTCTGATTTGTGTTTCTTTCTACGTTATAAAGCAACGCTGAAGGCGTCCAAAATATGCAATAATGTCCTTTGAGATGTGTCTGCTACTTCTGCTCTGTAAATCCTTCATAACGCCTCTAATCTGAGGTGCTGGTTGTTACAGTAATTGGTGATTTCTGAGGCTGGTGACTCTAAATGAACTTCTCCTCCGTAGCAGACGTCAGTTTTGGTTTTGCTTTCCTGGCATGGTCTTCATGAAAGCCAATTTCATCATGGAGCTTGATGGGTTTTGCAAACGCATTTGACAACACTGTTCTTGTTGTTATTTTTACTCGCTGTTGTTTTTGTTTTCTTGTTGTCACTTTATTTCCTAATGCTATATGTGTTATTTCATAGTTTTGAAACATCCGGTATTGTTCTAGAATGTAAGAAATAAATCTGTACTTGGATGGGTCCAAACTTTTGACTGGTTCTGTACATACTATATTACAAGCCTGGCACAAGGAAAACATCTGCATGCTGCTACATTACAGAATCATTATTCTAGCTTCATAACAACATGAATACGCCTGACAAAGAATCTCAAGTACAAAACTGACACTTTTCAAACTCTTAGCCCTTTTATCTGGGCCTAATACAGAAGTTAATATCAAATAAATCGAAATCAAACACAATCCAGAACACTCAAGTCATCGTAGACAGTATGAGACTTGATTTGTCTGCTTGGGCTCAGGACCAAGGAGGCCAGTAAAAGTCAATACGGAGTGTGGATCGATTAAGATCGCTAAAATCCGGGCCCTTTGAGGAAGTGTCCTTGCTGGTCGGCGTAACCCATGTAGCATGCAGACGGGTCACAAACGCCGGCGACTCCTGGAGGGCCTCGTTTCCCCGGGATACCAGGTGTGCCAGGTTTTCCTGTAGAACCTGCGGGGCCTGGGTATCCCTCTCCGTCTTGTCCACGAGGGCCTTGTAAACCTGGAAGAAAAAATGTGTAGTTATTTACCAAGAGATTATAGATTATAGATTAAATCTACATTCGAGAATATAAGTGAAAATTTGTTGAACTGATAACTAACGGGGAAGTGGTAGCTCAAAGGTTACTGAGCTAACACAGAAGCCCCAGCTTCACCACTTTGGCCCACCTTGGTGTGACCTTGAACAACCCGCTCTACTCCAGGTGTGCGGTATCATAGCTGAACCTGTGCTCTAACCCAAGTTTCTATATTCCGAGATACAGGGATATGCAAAGTTATGTACAGTATATGTGACAAGAAAAGGTATAATTTAAAGTTATAATGTGGAAAGTTAATTTACTAGTATGTAGCAAGCAAGATGGGATATTGGTGTGTATAGTAACAAAAAAGGAGAACCCCACACACATAAACACACTTCTGGTTCTGTTTTTCCCCAGTGATTGATCAACTGCTGTACAACAGATACATTTACATTGTAGATAGCATAGTACCTGGTGGACCAGGTGGACCCGGGAGCCCATTGCGACTCTCTCCTTTGGCACCTTTCATACCCGTTGCTCCAATTTCACCTGTAGCGAGAGGATAAAATGGATGCAAAATTGATGCAAACCACAGAAATATGCAAAGAGTTTCTGTTTCATTTACAAAGATTGAAAGTACATGAATAGCAGCAGTTCCTCTCATCTCCCAATAAACAATGTGTCAACTGTTTGTTTAAAAAAAAGAAAAATATATATATATGCGGTTATAATTTATTCTTGTTTTACCTTTCGGGCCCACGGGTCCTGTAGCCCCAGGTTGTCCTGGGTATCCCTGTGATCCAGGACTGCCGGGATAGCCTGGAGTTCCAGTTGGGCCTTTCGGTCCAGGTAGGCCTGGATCACCTGGGGGTCCCTTAATCGTCTCACAGTGTTGGCATGCTCTGGGGGACATCGCCTGAAGGAGCTGTGGCAGTTGATCTGTCGGGAAAGTTTAGTGTATGTGTATTGTTAATAGTTAATACATTGAGTGTTATAGCTAGGAGGGTTTATTAAGCAGCACATACATCATGGCTGATGGTTAGTGTACAGAGGCTAATTAAATTTCTTTGTTAAAAAAGAAACTAAGTTAAAAAGTAAAGTTCTGCAACATTAAAGGTAAATTGGCTACGAAATTACAACATATATTGTTATTGAATATTGTTATGGTTCTATAAGAGATGTTTAAGTCAACCCTGGACTTTTGATAATAACGGAACAGTTATGAGAGTAAAATTTTCTCTATATAACCCCCTGCTAAACTAATGTCTGAAACGCCAGTCTCCCAGGAACTCCTTTAATGTCCCAAACATGTGGAAATGGCTTGGAGGACTGTACAGGGGATGCGGCAATAACTCCCAGATGTGTGTTTGTAATGTGCAAGTGGCGTTGGTGAATGATTGTGCGTACAGATCCTACAGACAGATGTGTCTCTTCCGTAAGTTGGTGACAAATTACTGTGAATTTTCAAGAATCAGGCGTTCCACTCGCTGAATGTTCACGGAAACGACTGCAGTGAGCTCAGAGCCGCCTCGGCAGGGATTGACATTCACAGGTGTGCTGCATTTTTAAAAAACGTTTGCACCGTTTAAATATTTTACTGCGGCTAAGAGTCTTCTGTAAACGTCAATCTGGTCTTTTACGCATTTAGATATTTCATAACAAGACCTTGTGTTATTGTGAAGAATTATAACAGTTTTTATTGTTGTTTGGTTTGAAACCTTAATATTCCAAAAAAAAAAAAAAAGAAAAAAACTAATATCAACTGCATTTTGAATCGAGCCATATCCGCTCTGGCATGGATTATTTTCCTGGTAAGTGACAATCCTTATAAATTGAATAGCAGATTTAAGATTTAAAGAACAACAAAGAGGAACTGATCATGATAACTTCCTAAACTTCACACTGATTTGTGGTTTTTCAAATTTACTACCCCAACCGAAGGTTTCTGAAAATAAATAATTTTGTAATAATTTACAAATCAAATTTGAGCTTAAGATGAAACGAATACTCTTGTGCTGAAGGATTTGGATTGAGCAACTGTGTCTGTTAAACAGACTTATGGCTTTCCTCTAAAATAGAGAATTGAAAGCGAAGCTGCCTCTTCCACAGCTACAGATGTTTCCAGCTTGCAGCAAACCCACAGTGCCAATCTTTCCAACTCTAACAATATGCACGGTCACACAACCCAGCGAGGCATTCACCTAACAATATATACTGTAAACCGAGTTAGGACTGGATTGTGTTGGGTTTTGGTGTGGAAATATGTTGGTGTGTGTAATGACAGGAACACACAGGGTGTCACGATCCCTTGACCACATTGACCACTCGAGCTTAGAATTTTGAAATCTGTTTATTGTTCCTAGATTTTAAAAAGCACTTACTCTGCAACACCGATGCACAAATCTTCATCAAGTGTTCTTCTGAAGGCGGCTTCCCCTGAAACACAGATCAATGGTTTATTATATACAGTATTTACGACCTCTTAGGATTATGAAAAATCATTTATTAATATTAATAATTTAGTAAGGATTGTAGAGCCTATTCACGGATATGCACGAAGCAAGAATACAGGCTGGATAGACCTCCTGTCCATCACAGGACACCATACATACACTGAAACACACACACTTTCACAACTAATGGCAATTTAGGGTTTAGGAAACCAGTGAACGCAGAGGAAACCCATACAGATATGGAGGAAACATGCACAGTAAACCAAGCTCAGGATCAAACCCGAGGAACCTGGAGCTGTGAGGCTGCAACACTTTTGCCTATTGATGTTAATATTGATGTTTTTTAAATAATATCACTATCACAGATATGGACAAATCATATGTTTATTACCTAGCAAAAGCTTCATTGTTCTGCCCAGTCCTAACATTTTATAGATTCAAGAGGAAATGACTGTATGGCCACAGTCTTGAAAATCCTACATTTCGTTTTATACTTTTTTTGATTTGTAGATAAATCATAAAACAAGAGGCATGTTTTCCCTTTTTTCCAGTGCAAACTTTTGCACTGAGCTGTAATGGCATTTCCTCAAAAAGGTTGGGTATCGCTTCTTTATTTTTATTAACCAAGATATTCTTGGACTTAGCCTTATGCACATCGTGTTTTTATTTTTGTCTGCTCTTCCTGAAGAGTGTGTAATCCTGTGATTCGAGGAACACTTACCGGTTTTCCTGGGTAGCCTGGGATACCTTGTTGCCCTGGCAACCCATCGTTTCCAGGAAATCCTCGCGGTCCTGCTGGTCCCATTGGACCAGTTTCCCCCTTTTTCCCATCAGCCCCTCTGATTCCAGGATCTCCGGTTAAACCCCGCTGAGGAAGAGAGAGAGAGACAAAGGAGAGAGATCAGAAACCACTGTCCAATAATATTTACAAAAACTGTATGTATAATTGTAAATAAAGTTGATGACACAAACATACTTTAAACTGTTTAAAAACCTAAAGTAATTCTTGAGAACATTTCACCAGCCGGTTTCAACTCAGCATGCAGCTCTGCCCTATCATAAAACAGCTAAAAACCAGGGAGGGTGAAGTCTAAAACACGCTTCTTCCTAGACATGAACTGTTGCTCATACAGAGCAGCAATAACACAGTCAGACGAAATTGCTATCCACCCTCTTCTACATACATTGGTGGAGCTGGAGTTTGAACCGCTGACCTTCTGTTTAGTAGCTCAAAGCGTTTGTTTCTCTTAATGTGTATTCATTCATTTAACTAGCTTATGCAATCTATTCATCCATCCATCTAGGAACCATGAAGGCCAATGTGACTATTGTATTTATTCTCATCTTGTAAAAATGTGGTAGGACCTCCGGTCAACATTCACACGCACATTCACACAACATGCGCAACGTCAGTTAGCCTAATCTGCATGTCTTTGGGAGAAAACTGGAGAACCTGTAAGGAAACCCATTAAGCACAGTGAGAACATGCAAACTCCATGCACAAAGACCGGACACGGGAATCGAACACAGGACCTGGAGGTGCAAGGTGACAGTGCTAAACACTGAGCCACCGTGGCACCAGCTAATCTAAACACCATATTATATAACATTATATGAGGGATGTTCAAGTCAAACTGGGACTGAAGGTATAAAATGGGTTAATAACCACAGAAGAGTTCAAGCGCAGTACGAAAAGACTCTTAGCCAAAACATTTTGAATAGTGCGCATACGTTTAAAAAGAAGGCAGTACATCCTTAAAAGACCATCTTGGCCAAGGTGGCTCGAAGCCCACCGCAGTTGTTCCTGTGACCATTCAGCAAGTAGAATGCCTGATCCCCTAAAAATCGACTGATAACTTGCTGAAGAGACGCATCCGTCTGTGGGAATTGAACACACAATCATTCACCAATACAGGAACTCGGCTGGGAGTTATTGCCACATCATACGCGCACAGTCTTGACCTCGCTCCAAGCCATTTCCAAATGTTAGGGCCATTAAAGGAGTTCCTGGGAGGCTGGCATTTCGGATGTGAAGCAGGCAGTTTAATCATCTGAGAACTCTTTCTACTTTGATGGTATCCAAGCACTAATGAAACACTGAGGTATGTGCAATAGTGTAGCAGGGGATTATATAGAGAAATAAAGGGAGTTTTTTACTCTCATTAGTGTGTCGATCAAAAGTCCCAATCAAAAGTTTGACTTGAATGCCCCACGTATTAGCCTCGTCCCTGTGGGTGGCTTATTAGAACTTTGATAATTCTATTTATTCCTGATATGAAAACATTCTTAACTTTCCCCCTCGCACTCCTATCTAACTATCTACAATCTTGTTGAGTGTGGGTTTACATATTTTGCATTAACTGGGATAATCATCTCGGTTCTTGCTCTTGGTGTGCTGTGTTTTAGATTGTGGCCTGCAATTCCAGCGAAATCATTGAAAAAAACACTTCTGTCATTTGATTCCGCCCCTGTTCTGATGAAATGGATGTATTTTTACCTTATTAAGAAAAAGACAATTCTCCAAGAATGAACAACAACCGAACACCCAGATTGTACAGTATCTTTATAATGAGTTCATTATTAATACTATTATTATTACATGCTCGAAAAACATGCAAACTTTAATGCCTGTGTTTCTGTTCAAGGTACCAGTAGTACTGTACAGTATGTTAGAAACGTGGCAGGAACTGAAAGAGCTCCCAGTTTGTAAAAAAGCAGGAAACACTGTTGTGAAAGTGTCTGAGTGTGCTTCAGCAAGAATACGCACCTCTCCTTTGCTCCCCCTGAGGCCCGGCTCGCCCTGCAAAGGTATAGAAAGAAAACACACACACTTGTTAACTTGTACTTCGTCTCTGGCATGACAATTATTTTAGTTTAATTTGAATCACATCCTGAGTGGGAAAAAAAAAAAACTTGACAATACAAATGAACAGTCTAATTATTACGGGCTATTGTTATCATGAGCTTATTATATGGTACGTACAGGTTTCCCAGGGAGCCCAGGTGATCCCGCACTTCCCCTCTCACCCTGGAAATAGAAAAAGCAAAGCATGCCAGTTTTATTTCTTCATATCATTCTGTCATTCCTCAACAGATTTTATGGTATATGTGAAAGATTGTGTGCGTTCCAGTATGAGGGCATGTTCGAGAGAACACTGATGCATGTACTGTGGTTAAAATAAATGACAACTGGCTTCCGTTTATTACTGAAGAAACACTGAGTTTCAGAGAAACTCTGACTCATGTCCCCTTCTTTGTTAGCCTAGTAACAGTGGAGCTGTTTCATATTTTTAGTCCATGCATTGTGCTGTAATACACTATATTTTGCTTTGATAGAAAACCGATATACAAGTTATAAATTATTTATAACATTGGAACAATTTTTAAAAGACTTCTTGTCGAATACAATTAACAGTAGTTATATCACGGCACTGTCGAATGCTCTGTTCTGATCGGTCAGAAAGTGTACACTTTATTGTTTATCAGTTCGTTCGTTTAAATACATTACCATTTCCATAGCAATGATTTGCGATACACACTGATATGAGTAACTATATAACGGTCTCTATATTCTCTATGCACAAGCACACAAACACTACGGGCAAATTGGAGATGCCAATTACTCTAATCTGCATGTCTTTGTAAACCAGAGAAGCAATACCAAGCACAGGAAGAACATGCAAACGCCACACACACAGAACTGTTTCTAACTCTCCCCCCTTTTAAACCACTAAGCCACCGTGACAACACAAAGCGAAAGTTTTCTTTACATCTATGTCATCTTATGTTAAGCTTTTGTTAAGTCCCATGTGTCAAAGGTAAAGCTATAATGTGATGTTTTTTTTTAACACATGAAAGCGTTGAGGTTTTTCCATACCATCACATCACAAGATCAGAGGTTGTTTTTTTCTTTTTTCGTCTTTACTTCAAGTGAAAGAGCAGAATCGAGGTTAAAGAGAACATCAGTTAATAGCTGCGAGTTTGTACCTGGTAACCCGATTCTTAGATGGTGCAGTATAGTCATAACATTATCACCACACGCCTAACATTGAGTTTTTGGATAATGTTATGGCTAATTAGTGGTTAAAAAGTTAAATGTCATTTTGTAATAAATGTATAATAAATATAATAAACGTGCTTAATTGCTGTAGTAAAAAAGATGAGTAAAGTTTTTTTTTTTTAAATAACACTCAATGCTTTTGCTGATTATTTTTTCACCACCAGTGTTTTCTTTAATTCAGTGTTTCAGGTTCGTCATCATCTTCTGTCTTGCTTTTTGTTTCCATCCCTGTCATTCTCTCAGAGCGAGCGCAAAAAAGCTGACGAAGCATGGCACACTCAGTTTACACCATCCACCGCACAGAGACTAAACACAGTCTCTATACTAACATATGCAGCAGGAAAATAAATGTCACACTCCATCACCCTCCACTGAGCTGCAGTACCTGACTTCCTTTTGGACCAGACTCTCCTGATTCCCCCTGAAAAGAAAAAAAAAGAAGCAGTGCACATTATTTATCAAGCGTAACGGTGACCTTGTAGCACTAATCTCAGAATGAACACTGATTGGAAAAAAATTAATTAATAAAAAATGCGGGCTTGGGAGGAGCTGCAAAAGTGGTCGCACCTTGTGGCCTTTTAACCCTGGTAGACCCATGATTCCTTGCGGCCCTTGAACACCAGGTTCTCCCTGAGATCCCTGTGAAACACATGCACACACAAAATGAGCCCCTTACAGGCATTATATGGACTTCAAAGAAAATACAAAGAAAATACGAATGCATTAAATGGGTGTGACTTGTAAAAGACAGAAAAGTGTGATCAGTGTTTCCTCTCAGACTTTCCATAAAACAATTTTTTTTTATAATTCGCAATCTACATACTGTTTCAGAGAAAACCATAGAGTAAAAGTGTATCTGATAGCATTTCATCGTAAAATGTAAGTGGGCAGATTTTCTGATAAAACGCTAAAGAAAAAAATGCAGCAAAAAATGCAGATATAGATCTATCAGCTCTTATGATGTCAGAACTAAATTAAATCTTTCCACTTCGATTCAACACTCAGCATGGTTTTCATAACCTTCATTAAAATCCATGCTTAATTTGAATAGGTATATAGTATGTATATTTTTTAAATATATAAGCCTGGCATTGTCTCTGCATCCTTGCTTAGATACTGATGCTGCATCAGTATTTATTTCATTTATGGATCCACTGCACCTCACATACTGTATCTACTACCACTGATAAAGATTTACGTACAAGGTATGTTGCGTGTATCAGGACTTTCACAAGTCCCTATGAGACCTGTGTTTATACTCAGGATGTGGTTATGGTGAGGTGGGGAAATGGCTGCTATTTATGCAGGAAATAAAATACTTTTATTTAGCATCAACTCTTCTCAAATTCTTTCAGTTCTGAGCAGCAGGATATTATTTTCACACCTTCTGGCAAGGGAAAAACCATCAAATTATGCTGAAAAACTCACTTTAGTACCGGGTGCACCTGGGATGCCATCCTGCCCTCGAGGCCCTGAGTTTCCCTAAAAGAATAATATCAATTAATGCCAGTTTACTCACACACAAAAAACAAAAAATATATACTGTGCTCACTAATGTTTCACTGTACTGCTTTTAGCTTTGATTACGCCACGCATTCGTAATAGAATTGTTTCGACAACTTTATGCAAAGTTACAACATTAATTTGTGTTAAGTGTTGCTTTTTTTGGTTTGTTGAGATTTTTTATTGTTGATGGAAGAATGGAAACGCGCCATAATGTCTTCCTCAGCTCATCCCAAAGACTTTCAATAGAGTTAGGAACGTCAGAAATACTTCATGCTTTTTCACAAATTGACTCCTTGTGCAATCCGGGAAGAAAAACTCAATAGATGTGATACGTTGGTCTTTATGTGGCAATAAAATTAAATTTACTGATTTCCTGAATTTACTTATTGTTGCTGAGTCTAAACCTACGCAACTGAAGCAACCCTAGATCATAACACTGCCTTCAGAGGCCTGTTCAGAGGCCGCTATGCATGATGGGTGCATCGCTTCATGCACTTCCTTTCTGACCCTGACGCACACATCGGTCTGCAACAGGATCAATCTGGACTCTTCAGATGAGTCACATGACCTTTTCCCATTGCTCCATAGTCCAATCTTTATGCTTCCTATCAACACAGATGTTTAGTCCCAATCCTGTGAGTTCATCACACTGTGTGTGTGGAAATGCTCTCACTTTCACTATTAAACATAACTCTGATTTCTACGGTGATTTTTTATTTCTTTTTTACAATGCAACTTCAAGGGTTTAAGTGATCTCCAATAATGGTCATTATAAGGGATTATAATATGATGTGAACTTGTTAACTAACACTTCTTATAGTCCATGTTCAGACGACTATATACAGTTTAAAAACAGCTTGTGTCTGCTGGAAACTCTTTTTTTTTTACGCAAAAAGCGAATGTTTTTCATATTGTTTGTCTGTCTCCAGGTCTCTCTATGACTTACATGTTAATGACTGGTTCTTTTGATGTACCGGACGTACATAACACAAGGCGCCTGTGCTTGAATATGCTCTCTTTGCTGATAATAAATAGAGATCTTCAGACATCATGATGAGAGAATTGAAACACTCCATGTCTTCTCCAGCTCTTTCCAAAAACTTCCAATAGAATTAACGTCAGGAATTCCTCATGCTCTTTAACAAATTAAGTCTGTTTGCAATCAGGGAAGAAAAACTCCATACATGTGATACCCTAGTTATTTAGTGTGTGTTTGTCCGTCTGTCCAGGTAAATGTATCGAGGTGTGGCAGACACAACAAACAATAATTCATATTCTTTTCATTAATCTTTAAACTTAGCAATTTGTGCAATCTTTGTTCTTTTTTCTGATTGCATTTCTTCTGTGAAGTTGACGGTTCAGCACTATCCTTGTATGATAATGTGTTGGACAGTTCCAAATGCATGAAAACGCACTAATATCTTTTACATCACCATGCCATGTGGCATTTCACTACTGTGGTACTGTTGTAAAACCATGTACTGTATGTGACAAATAAAATTCGTAAATCTTGAATTCTGATGTCAGAAGAAGAACAGGAAAAACAGGAAGTTTCTCATTGCATCAGTTAGGGTTAAAAGAATTGACATACAAAACATACATATTTACATACATGACATACATATTTTTGGCTAGGCAGTGTATATGAGCTTCACTGTATCTCACACATAGGCATTCGTATTCATTTACATTCCGATCACGTACCTTTGGACCGGCTGGACCTTCTAGACCGTGTGATCCCATTGGGCCTGGGGGTCCCTGGAATATATAAAATTATTAAGTTTGGACAAGTACAAAGGTTAATGGTACTCTAAAAAAATATTTATCTCTAAAACCAAGCTTCACTATCTAGTAACTAACTAGCTAACTTTCAATCAGCTTGATTAGCATCACTTTGAACTAGCACAGACAAGAAAATTTAAACTACATGCACAAAAGA
>JAQQZT010000018.1:18457172-18470241 GCA_030068275.1 Clarias platycephalus | reverse complement strand
TATTAGTATGGTGTTCCTAATAATCCTTTAGGTGAGTGTACAGTATATCCATCCATCTAGGAACCTCTGTAGTCCAGTTAGAGACCGTGGAGGCCAATGGTGACCATTGTATTTATTAACAGCATAACTAAATATATAGAATATTATACCGTATATAATTTAGGCAAATATTTTGAATCCATGAATTGTCTCCATGCTCCATGAGTCCATGCTTTAATCCTCAGCCGTTTAGGTTCCTGTCTTTACAGAACTTCAGTAGGCTTCAGTGTTCATACTGTATGGGTTTCCTCTGCGTTCTTAAGGTTCCTCATCCCAAACAAAATGTGTGAAATGTCTGTGCTAAATCTCACACTTTTTTCCCCACAAATTTATTCATTAAAGCAGAAAGGAGAACAACTTCAAAAAGGAGAAATGCTGGAAATCCCACAATGCACTTCTGGAGTTTCCAGTCGAGGCAGGTGAGTGGCATGTCTAGTACCCATAATGCAATTTGCAATTGTGATTTTAGGCACAAGGACAATGAATATAATCTTATATGCTTAATGCATTTTAACAGGAACAACAAATGATTAAATGTTTGGCTGAGAGACGCATTCTAACAGACTGGAAATTTCACTCTCCTCCATCTTTTCAAAGGTGGATATCAAAAATGGTGTCTATTTATTATAAATATTTATTATATTCTATCTCTCTCTCTCTCCCTCTCTCTCTCTCTGGCAGCATTTTGTGTATGTGTGCAATTATTTAATGATGTCATTTTTTTTCTTGTTTCTTTTATGTATAGTGTATATTATTAAAATGTCTTCTTATTAAAATGTACAATTTATTATTTTTTTAAAAAGAAGAAAATAATAATAGAAGCACTGTTCCTGTTTAATTCTTAAATTCTAAATAGAATAAAAAACACGTTCCAGTTTAAATCCCAATACAGCTAGACAAATTAATACATGTTGTGCAAATACCTTTATTCGTCCCACAGTGGGGAAACACAAATGCCGTTGTCTTACGATCTTAACAAGAGGTTTAACTGGGTTAATATTAGGTGCTATAAACATAAACAATGAGGTGTTTATGTTATATGGTGTTACCACATATTTCACCGATATCACCAAAAATGTTTCCATAGTTCCCATAATTCTGCTTCTGTAATTTAGTCTTGTTTTACTGAAAAAGACATTTAAAGCCTCTATTCAACTGATTAAGCTAATCAGTTAATAAAGTGCACTTTCTGAGTTGAAGTGAACCATAAACCAGGATTAAAAAATAAATAAAACACCCGACTAATGGGTTTGTTCAGGATCAAAACAGGTGACCTGTGGATTAATAGAAAGAAATGTTTCCTTCTTTAACGCGGTGCTCCACTAGAGGGCGATGTTTCCATACAGATTTGAATTCCAACTGCAACGACACGTCGCCCCCTAGTGGATAAAATTGGAGCCGACATAACGGATTCTGGAATTGTGTTGCTCTGTTATAATATAGAATCCGTTATTACGGCACCAATTTTGCCCACTAGGGGGCGACGTATCATTTACAGATGGAATTCAAATCTGTTTAATAGCAGGGACAAGATGCACACATTAATAAGTTTGTGATTTTTGTGTCACAAATACTGAAAAAAATTATTCATAATCTTAAGAAGAAAAATAAATGTGATGCTTTTTGGTGTAATAGCGTATTCTTGTTAGGATTTTTGGAATATAAATGAATATCAAATAATACTGTAAAGTATTTGAATTGAATTTTTGCTTTAATCTTTGTAAGTGAGGGGTGCCAATATTTAGGGCTTAGTCATCGCCAGTCAATGTTGGCATTCCAGCTTCCCACTGCTCACACAAACCCAGCTGTTGAGATTTTAAAAAATGCTAAAGATGCCACAAAAACAAGTTCTATGAAACCAAACATAGACAAAAGTGCCACTTTATTAGGAACACATGGCATAGCTTAAACTCCTTAATCGTCCGACACGTGTCAGGTTCAGGTCACATTTCTATCCCATTGAAGAGATAGTGAGCGGATGTCACTTGAGTATGCTGTAATTAAAAATTATAATTATACAGGAATCATGGGCTTTAATGTTAACAGCGAAGGGTTCATCGATTCGAATTTACCGCCCTGTGAAATAAAAGGCTTTATAAACTTTATAAGATAAAATATATCTATGATCTCATCATAGTCCAAAGAGTCTGTCAGGTCTTTTTCGAAAGACAGGAGACTGAGAGGATTCAGCTGTGCTGTCAGGATCGTACCGCAGCTCGTAGTCTTGATTTTATTTACACTTGAGCAAATTCTTCCGTCTGTGCAAGTCGTGATCGGGAGAGTCAGCAGGATGCGTATTAAGAGGTGCAAGTTCGGGAAGCTTCCCTCGCCGCACGCATCGTATACCTCTATTAAGGAAAAGCACGATTCTGCCGACGATGTCCGGCGTAAAGTTTGAAAAAAAGACATCTCGTCCTCGGGGACGTCAACGCCGTACAACCTGCAGACTGGACGGATGATTTCTGAAAGGTTCTTCGTGTCGTTGTTGCGTAACGCATCCGTGGCTTTCATGACACTGTAGGCGTCTGGGTGAAACCTGCTGTCGAGTTCATTAATCTGCGAGTTGAGGATCTGATCCCAGAGCGCACGCAGGTCTTCAGCGCAGGACACTCTTGCAGATCTGCGCAAGGACGTGGAATTGTCACGATTTGGGAGTTTTCGTTTCCTGGAAAACGAAACGTCCCAGTTTATGATCTCGTTTTTGGACGCTAGTTCATCGGACGCTGTGGAGATACGATCGAATCCGCCGTGTCGCAAATCGTAAAGACTCTGCTTCAGCCCCTCGATCGAATCGATGCTTTCGGTCAGCGATGCCATCTCGCTCTGCAGGAGCTCGCTGGTGCGCTGGGACACCTCGAAGAGTTTGCACGATACCACCAAAAGAAACGCAAACTTCTTGGTTTGAACTTGCTGAAGCAGAGACTGCGCTTCGAGTCCTTCTAGTCCTCTGCTCTCTGCGAATTCTGTCAACATCTCCAAAACGACATCGAACGAACAAAACACGTCCGTTGCAGAGCTCAAGCGTGAGTCGACCTCAAGAGGCGGCCGATCCGGATGCATCTCTTTCTGGATCTCGAGAAAGCGAGAAGCACGAGAACCATGCGTCAGAAACAGACGCAACGCGTTAATGGTTTCAAAAAACGTCTTAAATTCTGGACACCCTTTCGAGGCGTCACAGAGCACCAAGTTCAAACGGTGCGAACGGCAGTGGACGTACACCGCACCAGGAAAAGTGCGATTCAGGATGCCATCCACTCCAGACATCACGGGTGCCCCGTCGAACCCGAAACCCACGCACAGACCAGGATCCAACTCGAAAGGCTCCAAGATCTGCAAGATTTTCAAAGCTATTCCTTCGACCGAGCTATCCGTGTCGCCGACGTCCACAAATCCGACAACACGTTCTCTAATCGAGCCGATGTGCAGATATCGGAGACACACCGCAACGAGTCGGCGGTCGGACTGGTCCGAGCACTCGTGAGTCAGGACGGCGTAATGGGTCTGATCAGAACAGGAGTTGTGTAACTCCTGTTTGATTTGTCGGAGCAGCAGAGACGCCGCAGCGTCTATAAGGTCGTTCCGGATCTCAGGACCGGTCGCGGTGGGATCTTTACTTCTGGGAACGGCATCGAACCGGCTTTTGATTCTCGGGTCGTATTCGCACAGGAGCTGGAAGAGTTCGCGGAAGTTGCCCGGGTCGTGTTCTTTGTGCTTGCACAGCGAGACGTGCTGCCGGACACAAAACATGACCACGTCCAGGACAATTTTGATGTGATCTCGGTTGCTTTGGATCGGTCCAGGAGGAGTCACATTATGATGATGATGAGGTAGCTGAGAGGTCACGTGGTTCGACTGTTCTTTGTATTGCAGGAACTTGCACAAAGCAGTGTTGTGCGCTTTGCTCAGCTCGTGCTTGGAGCACGCCTGATGCGTGCGCTTCCAGTTCCTGAAGCCGCGCGTGAACTTGTCGGCAATCAGGTTGTTCCCGAAGTGCCTGCAGACTTTGCAGAAAATCGCGTCCTTCTCGGCGCTGTACTCCAGCCAGGCGCCATACTTGCTGTACCAGTGAGCCGTGAACCGGCGCGCCTTCCCCGCGATCACCGACACCGGGAAACTCCGCAGTATGGGCTGAGCGGGAGACTCGTCGATGCTGGACAAATCCGTCACCCTGTCCCCCGGAGAGCCGCAGTCTCTCACCGCGTCCCAGTCCAGAGTCACAGCGGCCGGCACTTCACTCGAAGGCGGGCTGTCCTCCAAATGTTCGGTTTTGATACCCGGCCCGGTCCCGATGTCCACGTCCACCGGCTCGCTCTTGCCTGTAAACGTTATAAAGTCTGTTTGTGCAGACATCGCTGCAGCGGCTCAGCGCTCCCACTTCCGGTGTTTGAATAAATCCATCCGGGTTGGAACTTTTCTATGCTGTCTAAATGTTCCCGATAAATAATATCGTACAGTATTAATAAAGTTAGTATATGTGTGTATAATACAATGATGTAACGTGCACAGTTTCCGGTTTCGTACTTGGTATGTTTTGGGGTTTTTTCGTATCCAGTGTGTTATTTAAATCCATCCGGGTTGCAACATGCAGTGCATTCAAACGTTCCGGGAATCTCATTCATTGTCTATTCATTGTTATTGTGTATACTGCTTTACTTGTCATGTCTCAGTGATGAGGGGCCAATTCATCACGATTTCTTTTTCCTGTCAATAAAAGCTATTTTTTGTTTGTTTCTTTGTTTTGGTATCATTAGTAATATTTTTTAGATACCTGGAATGTATTACCTTATACCCCATCAACTCATACCTCATCACTAAAAAAAAGTACTATGTTTTACTTTGTTGTATTTGTCACTGTAGCTCTTTTTAGGTTTTTTTTAGTTCTTTTTAGTTTTAGGTTAGCTTAAAAATGTAACTCTGTCTGTCATATCTGAGCTAGTCAGCTAATTAGATCTCTTAGTTAGCTTAGTTAGTAAAGTGTGTTGTTAATTTATGTTGTGTTGTTAATTTATGTTGTTGCATGTATGTAGCACCTTGGTTCTGGAGGAACGTTGTTTCGTTTCTGAACTGTACTGAACTGTATATGGTTGGAATGACAATTAAAGCCTACTTGACTTGACTTGATTACCTGTATTTACATTATTTCTTATGGGAAAATTCATATCGCAATACAAATGTTTGCCTTAAGAACTTGCCTCGAGAACGTGTTAAATTAGTATGCTTTTATTCTGTTATAATGTGCCTTAATACAAAACCAACGTTTTCTCACAGTGTTTTGTGTATGGTTTGTCTATGCATGTTTTTGACCTGTTTAAGGAAACTCATTGGGGGAACATACAAACTTCATATGTACAGACCCTGAGGCGAGAATTGAACCTGAAACCTGGAAGTGCGAGGCGACAGCGTGGACCACTGAACATTCATTCATTCATTCATTTGTCTTCTATGCGGCTTATCCTGTACAGGGTCATGGGGCCTGAAGCCTATCCAAGGAGACTTTAAGCATGAGATGGGGGAACACCCTGGCAGGGTGCCAATCCATCACACACACACACACACACACACACACATTATAGGCAATTTGGTTTGAACATGCAAACTCCATGCACATAAGCGCAAGGCAGAAATCTGGAGCAGCATTCTACCCTTTACTTAATGTAAATAACAGGTACTTTAATCAGAAAAAAAATCCACAATCATTTTGAAGGATTGTTCTATTTAATCACTCATGCATTTGTTTGTTTAAAAAAATGCAATTTACCACATATTGGAACCAAATTTACATTATAATATATATTTATGTTAATTTAAAAAACACAATAAATTGTAGTGTTATTGGTAGTGTTTGATGCTAAGTCTGTCTTTAGCAATTTACCCAAACAAATAATCAAATATTTGGAACAGTTTTGTACAGAGGTTAAGAGATATATAACAGTACAAAATAAAACAAAACAAAAATCAACAATGGTTATACAAACAAATCAGCATAATTTAGGGAAACAGCAATATGTCCTTATTGAGGCAGTTACATAAGTCTTGTTTTATTCTGGAAATGACTCAGGTGACAAGGTACACGCCATGAACTCTTTACATTACAGCTATAACTGCTGACTAAGCCGTGTGTACATCTCAGAGACGTCCAAAATGTGATGCATCAGTGGAAGGTCAAGCGAAACAAGTTTGTGATGTTTTTGTGTTTTTTTTTAATGCATTTTGTGATGATAAAGCACCATGGGTCCCAACAATGTTATCATGGACGTTAACAATAAGAAAGGGAGTAGCTTTCAGGTTTGTTTTTAAAGCAGCCAGTGCCAAGAGCAATCATAAATTAAGGTTAAGTAAGATTTAATGTCTATTTATTTAATATTTTACTTAATGTACATCTTTTATAAATGTTTTGATTGTTTTTATATGCAAAATCTGATTATATTATTGGATTATTTTTAATATTGGTAATATCTTTAGGGTGGTTGGAACAGAATATCTGTATTTAAAATATTTCCTATGGGAAAATGCATTTCAAAATAAGAAACTTCGCCTTAAGAACTTGAACGGATTCGACTCTGGAATCGTATGCCGAGGTACCGCTGTATGTAGTGTTTAGGTCACATTTGTTTATTTTTTCTGTCTTGTTTAACTAGCTAAATGTGTTAACTTTCTTTTGTCCAGCACCTACTTCCCCGTTGCTTAGCAACAGCACGCCTGCTGTTTGTTTCTGAAAACAAAGTTCTGAGGCACAGTAAAACCGGGGAATTTAGGACCCAGCGGTTGCTAAAGGGTAGACGAGAGGGCGGAGTTAAGTATTGATTGACATAGAGGCTCGGCGAGCGAGTAATCTGGGAAACTGACCACACTGAACTAGCTAGTCACGGTAGCTCCTGAGGGTAAAAAAAAAAAGAAATCAGACAGAAAAAGGTAAAACAAATCTCGTCGTAACAATCCGGTAACGTTTTGTCTGCGAATGTATAAAAATCAGTGGGAAGGCGATCTCCGTTACCGATGCCCGCTCAACGGTAGTTGATAATGCTGAAGATGAGGCTGCCAGCGGCGGAGGGAGACAGCGACGCGGCCGAAGGCGAGCACAACAACCACCACCACCACCTCCGCCAGCTCGACAAGGAGGCGGTGTTCGAGTGGTTCGGCTTACGGCTCAGTCCGGCCAAACGCGTGGAGTTCATGTGCGGTCTGCTCCACATGTGTCAGCCGCTCGAGCTGCGATTCCTCGGCTCGTGCCTCGAGGACCTCGCGCGAAAGGACTTCCACATCCTGCGCGACGTCGAGGCGCGCGCCAACAGCCCCGCCGACCTGCGACTCCTCACCGACGTCGCCGACCCGGTCGTGCTCTCGCGCCTACTCGTCTGCCTCTCTCTGCTCGGATCCAAGAACCGGGAGTGCGCGGGCATCCTCTACGGCACGCTCAGCCGGATCGACCTGTTGCACTCAACGAGGAACTGCTGCGTGTTGAATTTACCGGAACCGGGACCGGCACCGGCTCCTCTGGAGCAGCTGGCGTTACTCTTCGCCATGGCCTCGCTGCACCCGGCGTTCACTTTCCACCAGAGGGAGCTCGTGCGCGCGCAGCTGGAGCGCGTCGAAGCCTTGTTGGAGGAGAGGAGCGTGAGCCACTGCGCATGCGCAGCCCAGACCCTGGTAAATTCAATAGCAACGTTAAAAAAAATCCATTCTGAAAAACTTTATAAAGAGAGAGACTCTTGAAGTGTGGAGTGGCAATCTGAAAGTTTACTGCTTGTTCCTCTCTGACATCACAGAGGAAAAATTAAGTTTTTCATAGAGGGGCCGGGGCTTACTGCAACTTCAAGACAAGCCGTAGAGGCACAAACAAGTTTTTAACGGGTCCCGAACATATGTGCTACGTAGTCATTGTTCGGTTTGTTCGTAGGCCCGAAATGCTTTCACATTACAGTGGCAATCTGAGAACTTAGGACTTGCTCCTCTCTGACATCACAGAGGAACAATCTCAATTTTGGTTTTCATAGATGGGCGACGCTAACTGCAACTTCATGACGAGCCGTAGAGAAACCAGATCTCTTACTACCTTATCAAATATGTCTTGAAAAATAAGCTATCAATTGTTAGTCGATTAGCCAACATTATCCAGGTTCACTCATGTGATTAAGCCCCAAAATTGTAATCCCAATTTAAAAACATGGGGAGCACTGATCTAGAACACGGGATGAAATTTCATCTTATATCTGCTTAAACAAAAAAAGCATTAATAATGAATGAGTATTACAGAGTTTCCCCAGTCGTGCTCCCGGTGTCACCCTGCGCCACCTATTTTAGGGATTCTACATCACTAACACTTCTGATTTGACGCATCATCTCATTAGCAGGTCCTTCGTGAAGTGTGTGAGAGCAGGGGGACACTGACAGAATGCATCACGGTGCAGTTTTGTCTGATGTAAAAACCTGCATTCTCACTCTGAGTCCGTGCTTTAGGATTCAGTTTCCAGGAAAGGGAGAGCTGTGCAGGACAGGGAGAACCGGGGTGGTTTAAGAATATAAAGACTGGTTATTTTTGCTATAGTGTAGCGTAAGCCTGATCGCACAGGACCATACAGCTTATACTGTTAAAAAAAACAAAAAAAAACAGGTGATTTGATATCAGAGCTGGGTGATGAGATATGATGAATAATGATGTGTTACAATCAGTATTTCTGAGATATGGGGAGGGGAATCAGTTCAGTTGTGTGTTGTGATCCTTTTGTGTTGCAATTCATGTATCACCATACTGACTCCAAAATACATTTTAATTAACACTACTAGTCAAAAGTTCGGACACACCGTTATAGTCTTTCCTGATTTTTATTTTTGTCTATATTCTAAAAAAAAAAAACACTGAAGGTGTTTATCCAAAATACACAATAATCACCTTTGTACAGTTGATATTGAGATGTATCTGCTATTTATGATCTGTAAATCCTTCATAACGGCTCTAATCTGAGGTGCTGTTTGTTAATTGGTGATTTCTGAAGCTGGTAACTCTAAACGAACTTCTCTGCAGCAGAGGTCAGTTTTGGTCTTGCTTTCGTTGGAAGGTCTCCATCGACTTTAACATCGAATTGGGATATTTATAAAATTGTGATACTTACAGAATCGCAATACAAATTGAATCAGCAGCTAGGTATCATGATAATATCGTATCAGCTGTTCCTTGGTTATTCCTCTCTCTGGTATTTCCACACATTGGACATTTAAATCTATTTTGGTACAGGATATTAGTTTTCCACAATCTGCCAGAATAAATAAGTAAAGAATCAAACCTGACGCTAGCTGAGGTACTGTTACTACACGTAATGTTTATTATTTTCCAATAATGATTTGTTTTATTCCTCTATTTGCATATATGCAAATATTAATGAATTGATTGATTTACACATATATACTGTATGTATGTGTGTGTGTATATGTATGTATATATATATATATATATATATATATATATATATATATATACACAACATACAATATACATGTATATAATGTATATTGAGATTTTACTGAGTTATGCAATTGAATGGATCACTTCTTGATCCTTTCAGTTAATCAGTTCCCGATTTACAATCTGTTCACAATATATTCAAATTATATTGAAATATTTCCGATTCTAATTTTATTTGTCACATACACAATCATACACAGTATGATATGAAGCGAAATGCTTATACGACCGGTGATGACCTAAAAATTAAATTAAAATTAATAAACATAATGGTTCTCAAACAAGAATATATAAGTATTAAACAAGCTGTGAAAAATGTACATTATATACAAATAATTTCGGTAAACTTTCCAATGTTCGATTCTCAAAAATTGCTGAATTCCTTAAAAACAGTCTCTGCAGAAACTGCTAACCACTTCCCTGTTACACGTGTTGCAAAAGGATAACTTCGTCCACTTTTATGTGGGTTGATGTTTTAGATATTTTTATTTTTTTTTATATACAGTACTTTAAAGCCTATAAGAAATATCATTCCTTTAGACAAATAAGACAATACACTGAATTGACAGTCTTCCTTTTCTGTTAGGAACATTACTGAAACAGGTTAGTTCCTGGTAAACCTGGGATTTGACTTTAATCAGATTCGTATTCCTTTGGGCTTGGGATGCACTACGTTTCTAGTGCTTGTGTATTTTATGGACATCGAGTTAAGGGCTTTGCCCAAGGGACCAAGAGTGGCAGCCCAGCTCGAACCCCTGACCTTCCGATCAGTATCCTGGAGCCTCAACCGTCTCAGGCTTCATTGCCTCAGTGTAATTTGTTTTAATTAACATTATATGGATTTTGACAAAATGAATATAGATGTCAAAATTCTATACAAAAATGTCAAGATGTGTATCACTCAGTCTCGCAACATGTACCATATGGTCTTCTTATATCAATCACTTAATTTTTTTTACCGAAAATAACAACGTAAGTTTTGTGGAACTCGCCATCAGTATGTACAGTATACCGGAGCTAATATCACAAACACTCGGTTAATATACGGCATCAGTGGGAGTAAAGCAGAAGTATTATGCCGTCATGTGCTGTTGAACTTTTAATCTTGTCATATTTTGATTGTATCAAATCCTAACCATCATATTGTATGTTGAGGAAAAACAGTATCAGTAACCGTCCCTAGTCGAGACACAATTCCTTGTTGAAATCAGAAATATTTTCTGAATTCTAAACGTGACGGAAAAACCCAGCATGTAATCCCATTTGTCTAAATTCTAGACGCTTGCATACTCTTCAACTTCAGAACTTTTTAACAAGAATGTTATTTATGAACGGCAGCAGGCAGGCAAGCTGCTCAGGAAAGGACGTGGCTGAATCGAAGTCCTCATTCTGACAACTCTGAAGTTCTGCTGCAAATCCGCTGGTCTGCTCGCCCTATTAGCTGCTGTGTGTTTTGCATTCGTTCGTGTTTCATGACCCTGCTATCAGATGACTGACTGACAGCAGTTTCACATGACTGACAGCTGCTTGGCTCGGCTCACCTCTCGCTGATGACTCTCGCGCTGCAGGTGTGGCCCTGATAAGCATGAGGTTTCCTGTTGGTCGGACGAATACGACTCGCCTTCAGAGATTTTAGAGAGAAGGTAGTGCAGGACAGCAGATTTACAGCTGTGTGTGTATGTCTTAATTGTCAGAACTGAGGCTTAACAGCTTTTCAGGCATTCTGTGATGATGAGGCTAGCTGCTGCATTCTTGTATTTGAGCTGATGGTGTGTTTTGTTTAGTTTCTTGACTCGGAGCGTTGCCCGGGGTTGTTGCTTAGGCGGGGATGTCCTGGCTGTGACCTCTTTTGTTCTTGTTGTGTGATTCTGATCAGAGGAATGGAACAGAGGATTACGTTACTGTTATGAGTCTCGGTCCAGCATTTAGCTGCTTTTGACACAAGGATTCTCCAGGAGACTTTCACCCTCAACCGCATACTGGAATGGAATCAATAATAAACCGTTTTGGGATAAAAGTGAATAAATATAGCTAAATTTAACTTAAACACCGGTCTCTTTTATTCTCGCAATTTGCTTTTTGATCAAACTTTCTGCCATCAGCAGTGAGCGATAGTGTGTCGCCTAGAGCTGTGAAATTTCATCTTTTTTTTTATTTTATTTTTTTTATTATTAGTCACTTTTCGAATTCAGAATTAAATTGCACATTTAATAACATTTATGCATTTACAAATTATTTACTACCGTTGAATTTGTCTTAAATTTACATTCTTTAAAAATGCACAACAAATTTCGCAGAAAATACAAATTGCATGCATCTTTTTTTTTTTTTTTTTTTTTGGATTTTTCCCTGATTTTCTCCCAGCTGATTAGCATCTTCTCGAACTGCTCGTTCCCTTTTTTCGACAGTGCTAGCCGCTCCTTTCGCTTGCGTGAGCTCCCAGACGCCCAGGTTGGCTGTGGAACCCATGCATCTTTCTAAAAACTGTCACATTTTTTGCAAAAGTATTGTTGCTTCTTCCTATTTTGAGTTTCTGAGACGTCGGTTCAATATCCCCACCTACAGGACTGGAGTGTGGAGTGGAACAGAAAAAGTGGTAGAAAAAAAAATCGATTATCGCTTTCTGTGAGACATGACTTCAGTCAACACAACTCACAAACAATCAACACAAGTTACACAGCTTTTCAGTTGTTCTTAATACTTAAAAAATAAAACCTGTAAGAAATACAGCTGCTTGAGATCGAGTAGACAGTAAACGTTTGTGCTGTTGAATCAAATTGAAAATTGAATCGGATCAAATCGACTACCTCTGATTCATAGCTCAGAGTTACGCTAGCCCCAAGATGTTGCACAGCAGCAGTTTTGAAAAGGGTTTCCTGGGTGGCTTCACTCGCCTGTGAGTAACCACGTGATAGCCTTCGCCCTCCCTGGATGGTAGCAGGTTGGAGAAACATTTAATATAAGACAATTTGATTAAAGCTAACGTACGCACCTGACACGGGTTCCAGCTGTAAGATTAGTTCTGGGTTTTTCTTATACTTTACTATTTCCATGGTAACAGCTCTTTCGCAGATGTGATGATAATCATTGGATTGTTATTTAGCAAATAAAAAGGTCTATACCTTACAATCTTGTAAGGACCCCTGTCAATTTAATTAAGTTCAATTAAATCAATGCTCTGCTTCATACTCCAGTCCAGTAGGTGGTGGTATGATGCACCAACTGCCCATAAAATCAAAAGGAGAAATCTCTTCAGTATTTCCTGAAGATGGATGCTGTTTTCATCCTCTATAAAAGCTGTGATATAATTTTATAGCTGTTGTGCATTTTTCTTTACCATTTTAATATTGGCCTTAATAATTAAAACAATATAAAAACTGAGAATACAAACTCCTTTTATTTCTTTATACAATCTCCTACACTTATCCTAGCGTGCTACTAGTGCTTGGATACCATCGATGTAGAAAGTTGTCTCAGTACCCTTCATAGATACACTATATATATACTCAGCAAAAAAAGAAACGTCCTCTGACTTTCAACTGTTTTTACTTTCAGTAAACTTAATGTGTA
>JAQQZT010000018.1:18388220-18417976 GCA_030068275.1 Clarias platycephalus | reverse complement strand
TTTTGTGAAGCTGCTTTGAGACAATGACGATTGTTAAAAGCGCTATATAAATAAAATTGAATTGAATTGAATTGAAATACAAGATGTTAAAATGCACCGCCACTCTGCAGCACTAAGCGAAATAAGCTCATTGTAATAAAAAGGGGAAATGCTAGCCGGAATAAGATGTAAGTTAAACAACAAAACATTGTAATACAACTGAACCCAAGTCAGAAAACATTTTTAATGATGTCATCAAAGAAAAGATTTTCAGACAAGGTTAAATTAAAACATTTATTTAGACATAAGGCAACCATATGTCATCACAGGTTGATAATATACAAACACACACACACACACACACACAAGCTGACGCTGCTGCATTCACGCTTGCATGCACATGCAAATCTGACACCAGGAGCATCTTCGTCCTCAGGTGAAATGCTGCTCGTGACCAGATGACAAGAAAACAGACGATGCTTTTTAAATGGTCGTAGCTCATGCATTATCCTCTCTTTGAGACCTTCAAATCAAAGCTTGTTTTTCATAATAATAATAGTAATAATAATAATAATAATAATAATAATAATAAACATCCAAAAATAAAAGAACTGAGTTTTTGACCTAAAATCTGGTTTCTTCACAAACAGACCACAATCCAGAATGACAGAACAAACCACGCTTGTTTTCGAGTCAAAATACTGTTTTACACTTCATTTTTGATCAGAGTTAATGTTAAGAGTTGCGGGAAAAAAGGGATACACAACTAATTTTAGTTGACAGTCAGTGAAGTTTCTTAAATCAAGCAGATATTTCTCATAACAGCAGACCTGAACTTTAAAATGTTTTGAAAAGTCCATGAAACAACTTAGTTCATGTTATCACTTATGTTACAGCAATTACTTCCCAACCTCCTTTAAGTCAAGAAGACTTCCTGTTGTGTAAAATTAGCTCACTTCTTCTCTTAATGTTAAATTAATCTCCTTCTAGGAACCTCTGTAGTCAAACAAGGGAGCATGGAGGCCAGTGATGACCATTGCATCTATTCCCATTTTTACGACCAAGGTACATTTACATTTAGGCATTTAAGTAGGCAGTGGAAGTACCGGTCAACATTCATACTACATTAAATTTGGTGTGTGAGGACTGTGGACCCGGAGGAAACCCACCAAGCACGGGGAGAAACTCCATGCACACAGGAATCGAACCCAGACCCTGGAGGTGCAAGGCGACAGTGCTAACCACTAAGGCACAGTGCCGCTGTATACATGTAGCCTATATTATTTTTATATAATAATAATTATCCTATTCTATTATACTATTCATACATATAATAAAACTGTAAAGTTGGTGTGTTTGTACATTAAAGATATTTGCGAAAAAATTATTTGAGAGGACGATGAGTAATAGATCAAGTAACACATCAAGATTTTGGAATATTTGTTTGTTCACATGACAATGGATTTTAATATGGTTTTCACAGATGCATTTGGCCGAACTTGAGGTGACATATAGGCTTTATTTCCTCACACTCGACCCTTGAGAAGAGAAGATGCTACTTTAAAATTTAAATGGAAAACGCCCTTATCATGAAAAAAATCAACCTTGAAAAATTTTTTTTAGTTAAACTCAAAATTCGACAGGTGGCGCTGTACATTGTTTTAAAAACGCACTTATGAGTGTGCAATTAAATTCCACGTGAACAAAGTCGAGAGCACATCTCCAAGGAAAACCATGAAATAAACGATTTAAAAATGATGGCGCATAGAAAGCGTACAAAACTCTCATTGGTGCTGTTATAGAGAATTATCCATCATCTGACCGATCAGAATGCAAAATTTAGGGTGTGGCATCCCATAACTGAAGAATCTTTCCTTCTTTTTGTGGTGTACACAAATGCATATGAAATATACAATATAGTTAAAAACATGTACTGTGTATGATGTACAATTCCATAACAGGCAACCGCAAACGAAAGTTACAAACAAAATACTAAGTGACTTGTTAAAGTGCCATCATCGAGAACTAGCCCTTAATAAAACAAGTGCTTTAACACCTGTCTGTAAGACGAGACTAAAAAACCTGAGGTTCATAAAAGGCATCATTTGGCGCTAAAAGTTAAGTTACTGCATGTAGAGATAGGCACTGGTTTTGTGCACCACCGAGTTGAGCGCACAGTTCGTCTCGTTTCTGTCCACATGTTCCTGAACAACATCATGGCTGCTTTCAGTCCAGGGCAGGGAGTCCATGGGTTCCCGTTTGATGGGGTGAAGAAGACTGTGGTTCCTCACCTCGTAGCTCAGCTTGTAGTCAGGCTGCATAAACGCCTTGGACTCGGGACTGTTCATGTACGTGTGGCAGTTTGTCCCCTGAGGTTCGGAATAGTCTTTATTAAGGACGCATTTTAGCGGCCTGGGCGCTCCTGTGTAGAGATATTTGTGGTGTCCGTTGATTCCCGAGACGTTCGTGATGCCAGGTTTGTAGTAATACTCATCATAGTCTTCCTCCGTTTTCACCTGCTGTGTGTCAGGGAAGGGTGTGTTGTAGCGCCAGTCGGCGTTATGCGGCGCGCCGTAGACGCTGCAGCCGTTCTCCGAGTCCGAGTCGTGCTCCGTTTTTATGGCAGTCTCAGGCAGGAGTAGGTTGCTGTAACAACCACTATTTCCCATGTATCTACTCTCGGTCTTCCTGTAGCCGCAGTACCCGTCTTTATCGCCGAGTCCAGGCTGTTTACACTGGGACATCGCAGTGGCACAACCTGGAGAGAAGCGGAACTTCCCGGACTGGACGTGCTTCCCCAGTTTGTTGCTGAAGTAGCCGCTGGGGGAGGCGGAGTGACACCGAGAGTCCCAGGAATTTTGCGTTGGCTGCGCTTTTTGGACCGGCATAGAGGACACGCAGAAGTTAAGGGGCTCGTCCTGACTGTAGAAATCTTCACTTTTATACTGGATGCTTTCTTTGGAAAGATTCGCCCATGATCCGCTGTGCCAGTTGAGCGTCATGTCGGCAGCGTCACAAGAGGTGTGAGAAATGTGGAGCCGCTTTTCACTGCAAAATGTAAAACGATAAACCACATTATACTGAATGATTTGGAAATGCAGAAAAAAAAAATCTTAATTCAATATTTTATTTAAAAGAATGTCCTGCAAATGAATGATGTTTTTCTTAATAATAATAATAAAAAAAAAAAACACTGAAATTTTTTGGACCTTTTTTTTTTGTTTGTTTTCCATATTTTTTCCTTTATCAAATCATCTACTGATAACAGCAACATAAACAGTATTATAGGTTTATGTTACAATATGTATCATAGGAGGAACCAGACAGATAGGACAGATCCTTCAATTCTATGTTTTTATGTTTTATTCAGGGCCGAAATAACAATTGACTGTTCCTCACTAACCAAAAGAAAGGTTTCAAAATGTAACCACTCACTCACTCACTCATCTTCTATACCGCTTTATTCTGTATTCAGGGTCGCTGGGGGCCTGGAGCCTATCCCAGGAGGCTTAGGACATGGAGCAGGGTACACCCTGGACAGGGTGCCAATCCATCGCAGGGCACACACATACACACACTCACACTCTCATTCGCACACTACGTGCAATTTAGGAACGGCAATTTGCCTAACCTGCAGGTCCTTCGACGGTGGGAGGAAACCGGAGTACCCGGGGGAAAACCACCAAGTACGGGGACAACATGCAAACATTGTGCACATGCCGCCCAAAATGTAATCATTTTACCTATAAAAATATCAACCCAATATTTAGAAACCAGGTGCGGAAAAACTAAATAAACTCTCACTTTCTGCGCTTTCATTAAAATATGAATTAGAAGTCAGGAGTTAGTGATGAAAAAGGCGACTATAAAAGCAGAAGTTCTGGTAGTTTGCTGTTCTGGAGCACACAGGTGTATGTCTACATCATGCGTAGAAAAAAAGGACACCAGTCATTAAGTACGGTGGCCGAGAAGTGCAAACCAAAATAACAAAACCCGAAAACAAAATAACTAATTTAAAAACAAAATGACAAAATGAAAACAAAACAACAAAACCGAAAACAAAATACCAAAATCAAATACAATATAAGAAATTAGAAAACACAACGACATACCCAGAAACAAAAATACCAAATGAGAAAACACAATGACAATTAACTCAAACCGGAAAAGGTACGTATAGTTTGCAAATTAAATTCTTATTGCAGATTGGATGAGACATCAGTCACTCAAGACATACAAGAAGTATTATCATGTGAAGTCAGAATATTTTTTTAAAGCACATTTAACACAACTTAGTTGACCAAAGTGCTGTATAATCCTAAAATACTGAAATAAATCCTTAAATGAAATACATCTAAATGTCCGTGTGGCTGCAGTACTTCATATGTACTATATTTTGAGTGACAGATATCTCGTCCAATCAGCGGTAAGAATCAACAAGCCAAAAAGGTAGGTGTTGTTCGTGAATGACATTCTTACCGCTGATTGGACCAGACATCTGCCACTAAAGATCAGCAATAAGAATTTAATTCGCAAACCACACATGTTGATTCTCACTGCTGATTGGAGAAGACATCTGTCACTCAAAATACACAGAAACTACTGCAGCCACAGCGGTTTGGCTGAATTATTGTTTTCTCATTTGGTATTTTGTATCTGGATGTCATTGTGTTTTCTGATTTGTTATTTTGTTTTCTGTGTTGTTATTTAGTTTTGCACTTCTCGGCCACCGTAACTAAGCAACTGTCACTGCTTATCAATCTGGGAAGGGCTATCAGGTCATCTCCAAACTATTTGATATCCACCTTTATATGCAGCGAAAAAACTCGTTTGCAAAAGGAGAGCCTTCAAGAGAGTTTTCAATCTTCCCACAAGTGAACGTTTCATCAGGGAGCTACATTATGTGTCATATGTGTGATCTTAGAAATATGATTCTCTAATAAGGACACTACAGTATATGGTTATGTTCATTATAGCATGACTAGAAAAAGGCTGGTAGATCAATATAACTTTCACGTGCATGTGACTAGGAAAATGTCTTTCATTCCAGAAGGAACGTGAAATGAGCAAATCCGCATCTAAACAGATGACAACATTTTAGAGCGATATCGTTCAGACTGATGAGCCCAATGTGGAGATGTTTGGTCATCTTGCACAGGGCCATGTTTAAATAAAACCAAACACAGCGTGCTGCTTCTAAATGCATATTTCATACCAGCTGTGAAGCATGGTAGTGGAGAGGTGATGATTTCTGCTTGTTTCACAGCCACTTGGACAACTCGCCATCACTGAGACAATGACAATGAATTTCACTTAATACCAAAATATTCGTGAGACAAATGCGAGGCCATCTGTCCAACAGCTTAAACTGGGCTGAAACTCGGTCAAGCAACATGACAACAATCCCAACCACACTGACATCTCAATGGCTATGAAGAAACAAATCAATGTGTTGAAATGGCCAAATCAACATCTTTGGAGATGTTCTGGAAGGTATCTTGCATAAAAATGAATGCCTTTAAACATCAATGAAATGAAGAAATATATATATAATATATAAGGAGAACGGGGCTCGGATTTCTTCAAAATGATGTGAGAGACTGAAAAACCCAAAGAAAACATTCAGTTCTTGTTGGCAAATGTAATTTTACATGTTACTGAATATCTGTGGCCTCGCACCGCCATGGTCGCGGGTTTGAGTTCAGCCTTCGACTCTGTCTGCATGGAGTTTGAATGGAGTTTGCATGTTCTATGTTCTCCATGTGCTTGGTGGGGTTTCCTCCGGGTGCTCCGGTTTCCTCCCACAGCCCTAAGACATGCAGATTAAGGCTAACTGGATTTTAAAATTGCCTGGAGTGTGTGCATGAGTGTGTGAGTGTGTGTATGCTTGTGCCCTGCGCTGGATTGGCTGAGAAAGACTCCTGTGACCCTGTACAGTATAAGCGGCATAGAGAATGAGTAAGTGATAGTGAATTATAATGCGTACAATTTAATTTTCCCCACCTTGTTCCTGAAGGTTTATTTTCTAGGGGGAAAAAAGGTACTTTATTAAAATTAACTGTTTTTATTTGATCAAATTAGGTGTTTGTTTCTAGATGTTGGTGAGGACCACACTATTGTTATAAAAACTCTAAAAAACAAAAGAAATTAATGTGGTTGTACTTTACATCTCACATGACTGTATATGGTCAATATACGTGGACAAATAATTTCTAACTAATTACAGTACAACATTTAAACAGTTGAGTAAAATGATTGAATAAAGAATTTTTTTTTGATCAAACTGATATTTGTAAAATGTTATGCAATTTAACTTTTAAAAAAAATCGTTAAAGCTGTCAAGTAATTTTTGTATATATTTGCTATGACAAAAATGATTTACAGTGGAACCTTGCATTACGAGTATAATTCATTCCGAAAGTGGGCTCGTATTTCAAAACACTCGTAAACCAAATAAAATTTTCCCATAAGAAATAATGAAAACTCAATTTATTCTTTCCACAGCCCAAACAAATTTATAAATATAATAAATATAATAAAACAAATTAACTTGTAAAAATAAAAATAAATTCAGACAGATAAGTGTTTCCATTTGTGCGCACTGATACAGAGAGATAAAATGGATCTTCAACCTCTTTAATGAGACTTGCTTTTGCTTTACATGCGCGCTGTACACACACGCATACAGACACAAAAAAAATGTTTTACACGCACACATGTGGTCACAGTGTTATAGTAAACAGTACACGCGTGCACGGATGTTGATTATACCAGTAAGAGACGAGCACTAGCAAGAGAGAGAAAAACCGTTGGCTCAGCTGTGATCACATGACGCTCGGCGTCAAAACAAGAAGCGCATGCGTGATGGATGATACTCGGTGCTCGTAAACCAAGCCTTGTTCGTTTTCCAAGTCAAAATTTAATAAAAGTCTTTGCTCGTCTTGCGGAACACTCGCAAACCACGTTACTCGCATTCCGAGGTTTCACTGTATTATAATTGATAGAATGCTAACAACCAAAAAGTCCATTGAAGCAAAAGTTATATTTAAACAAAACTCGGCTTATAACTCATATCCACTTAAATGAGCTATGCATGCTCATGCAAGGAATACGAACCTGAAGTTGGAGACTTTCTGTTTGTTCATTATGCCCTTTATCTTGAGCTCGGTGATAGAGGGCAGGACGAGCGGCACGGCCACACAGAACAGAGCCAGTTGAGGCGGCAGCAAAGCTCCGGTTTTACTCTTCCTCTTCTGGCCTTGAAGGAACTTAAGACTGCCCTGGAACTGCATCCTCTTTAGGAATGGAGAAAAAAATAACATATCAGAAAGCGTGTGGCAAACAAAACGACAGACATGAAGATGATTCTGGTTAGGATCTGATTTAGATTGCATAGTATTTTTTTAACTTGATTGTTTCACTGCACAAATTAAGGAACTGAGACCATTTTTAAAGGAAATAAACCGCAATGCTATATAAGGCTTATGTCCTAGGACATAGGTCACGACACCGTAAAGATGACCAAGTCACACGGTATGCCTGGCACGATATGCACTCTCGCTGTAGTGACCCACCAGGAAGCCGGACTTGTTGTCGAGCAGGCAGCGTACTCGAGCGATGAAGCAGCGGGTGAGGAACGGAGACAGTTCAGTGGGGACACCGTCCAGCTCTTGGGCGTTAAACAGATTTCTCACCATGTAGTCTTCATCTACGCATACACACAATTCAGAGCCAGAAAATAGCTGATAGAACCTTTATACAAACATACTGATGTGACATGGCTGCCTAGTTCATAGTACAGATTAATTGATTACATCACCTGGTTATAATCTCATCATGACTCAAATATAAAAACTAAACAGTTTTCTTGTGTCAATGTTTATACACACACACCAGTTCCTGAGGGTGAGTGGTGCTCCTGCTGGGGATTCATGGCCCAGTGCAGTTGTCTTCTGAACTCCTGCCGTTCGTCCACATGGATATAATCGAAGACGTTCTGGTGCATCACATCAGTCTGAAAGAGAGCAAACACACACGCACAGCTTTGATTTCAACCCCATTTAACCTTCTACGTCAGTGACCCCTTTGTGTTTGGCTGCTGCATTGTAATACACACTTGACCTGCTCCATGGTTGGGTGAGTGGCGTACAATGGACCTGCTCCTGGTTTACACTGCAAGTGTCAGTAACAGGAAACTAACAGAGCGAGGCCCACACACACACACACACACACACACACAGAAAAACTGTGTTCGGCGCTGTGCTTTTATTATTATAATAAATATATTATTCTTTCACACCATTCTTTTACAATTTGAGTCCTGGATTATGCTCCGTGCTATCAGGGAAGAAAAACTCTATAGATGTGAAACTTCATCAGTCATTCAGTACATTCAGGTCGTCAGCTGACTTCATTTTATTGCCACATAACGTTGCTGAGTCTAGACCTGAGCAACTGAAGCAACCCCAGATCATAATACACTGTCTCCAGAGGCATGACGAGTGCATCGCTTCATTCGCCTTCCTTCTTAGTCTGTTGCGTCCATCGCTCTGGAATGGGCTCAACCTGGATGCATCAGATGAGACACATGACCCTTTTTCCATCGCTCCAAAGTCCAATCTTTATGCTCCCTAGCTAGCAAACTCAAGCCTCTTTTCCTGATGAGTCTCACTAACTAAATTGGTTTTTTTATGGCCACACGGCTGTTTAGTTCCCAAATCCTGTGAGTTCTCATCACATTGTGTGTGTGTGTATGGAAATGCTTTTACTTTTATTATTAAACATTGCTATGGTTTTTACTGTTGATGTTTTTTTTACCATGCAACTTCACCAAGTGTTTACATGATCTCCATTCCTGTTTTTTTTCTTTTTCTTCGACAACATTTTATTCTTATCAAGCTGTGAATGAAAGTTCAGCACTGTCCTTCCAGGTTTTAATAATGTGTTGAAGGTTTCTTAACCCAGTTCCGGTCATTTCAAAGCATTAAAGCTTTGACCCTTCTGAAATGGTGAATGAATTTTTTTCTTCTTCAACCAAAGAAGAAGCTGTCACAAAGTCTACATTTCAAGCTGTAGTTACCAAAAAAAAAAAAAATTCAAGTTACTGTCGATATTTATATTTTTATGATGTAAGCTCTTCTTCAAGTGTAGAAAATAAAATAAAATATTAGTTATTATTTTATTATTGACTCTCATAGACGATAATATTATCCAACATGTCATCTAGCACTTCTAGAAACCTCTTAGATTCTGTAACTGCACTCAAACTTTGCCATACAAGCAAGTTTAACAGACACATTTGTGTAATCCTGATCATCCCCTACAATTGTTCGTTTATTTTTAGCCGTGGTAATGTTTAAAAGGTTCCTTCAGTGCCAGAGCGTCTGTCTGACAGCTTGAGATCTCGTGCCTCTCTCTCTCTCTCTCCCTCCTCGCTGAGAGCTGTGGGGGCAGGGCTTCTGGAGCTCTAGTTTTGTTTAGGCATTGCGTGACAGCAGGTCGGCGTGCATGATGACAGACAAAACCATGCAATGATGATGAGAATAAGAGAGAAAGGAAAAGAGAGAGAGAGAGAGAAAACAACCTGTTCACATGCATCATTCCACCACACATTTCCCAGAGTTATGGCTATATCCTCTGTTTACAGAAAAAAAAATCTCCCAGTAAAATATTCAACTTTCCCATTATATCCCAGACTGAAACAGGCACTGCTATGAACTCTTTGCCTCACGAAGCCGTGCTCGCACGCCCAGCAAGGACCGATCCCATCTAATTTTCCATCAGCTGGCAGATCAGATGACTCTTTTGTTCAATGACTTTTGTTACGAGAGCTGTTTTAGGGCATGCCCAAGAAACTTTAAACTTACAACCCTGTAATAGATCTGTAAATTAACCTTGGGTTTTTAAAAAAGAAAAAAAACATGACTTCAGCCATGACCCCCCCCCCTTTTTTTAAACAGACAACAGCACATGATTTTTGCTTTGATTCCTTTGAGAACAGGGAGCCTTTATACGCTAGGAAAGTTTCCTAGGACATAACCAGATGCTTTGACTCCCTAATGTAGCATTGTATTACAGACAGAGTCTGTCCTCTGAGAGGGATTGGCACCCCATCCAGGGTGTACCCCGCCTCGTGCCCTAAGTCTCCTGGAATAGACTCCAGGTCCCCCGAGACCCTAAATACAGGAGAAAGTGGTATAGACGATGAGTGAGTGAATGAGTCTATCCTGATTTCTGCTTAAATACAAATTACAACCTTATTATACAATAAGCTTTGAAACGTCACACTATTTTTGTTTTCAATGAAACATCACTGTAAATTAAGTTTCTCATGATTAAACTACAGAAGTCACCATTCCAGAAGGGCCAAATTCTTGAAGGGCATCAAGTAAAAAAAAAGAAAGAAAGAAAGAAAGAAAAGAATTACTAAAATGACTGGAAAAGGGTTAACGACTGTCCAAGACATTATTAAAACCTAGAAGGACAGTACTGAAGCGTCAACTTCATGAAAAAAATAAATAATAATGCATGACCGTAATTGGAAATTACTTAAACGCTTGGTGAAGTTGCATCATAAAAACAAATTTCATATTAGTGAAAATAAGAAATAAGAGGATTTCCACTCATACGCGTTGTGACGAGAACTCACAGGATTGAGACTAAACAGCTGTGTGTCTTGTCAGTGAGACTAATCAGAAGACGGCTTCGATTTGCTAGGGAACATAAAGAATTGGACTTTGGAGTGATGGAGGAAGGTCATAAGGTCTGAGGACCCTAATCCAGAGCCATGGGTGCGTCATGGTGAGGAGGGAAGCGTATGAAGTGATGCACCCATCATGCACAGTGGAGACTGGAGTGTTATGATCTGGGGTCGCTTCAGCTGGTCAGGTCTAGTTTCGGTAGTGTTATGCGGCAATAAAACGTCCTGAATGTACCGAATGACCAGGTTATCACATCTATGGAGTTTTTTCCTTCTGATATTCCAGGACTCATTCCAGATTGTGAAAGAGTTGTTCTGGGAGCACGAGGAATCGATTGGTCACCACATTGCGGACTGCAATCAAAGATAAAAGCACTCAAGTGAAATATTATAACGGTGTTGTTTTTAGGCTGTATATAAATTTTTTCTCATAACTATCATATACATCCTATACAGGTTTAAACATTACTATCCCGTATCAGTCCACAGCTAGGAAGATATCCTGGTTTAATATGATGGAAAACAAAAAAAAACCCACCACCACATATTTACCTGATGGAAGCCCAGGTAGTCTACGATTGTAGAGGAAGCGTAGAAGATGACCCCGTCTGAGCTAACAATCAGTGCAAACCCTGTCAAAGACTAGAGAGAGTGAAACAACAAGGACACATTTACTGTAACACTCGACACTTTCAACCCAAGTGTGATCTATTGTAAATGTAATCACCAAACCAAACAGTGCATTTAACCCTTTAACTGGTAAAACCACTAGCCTAGCGAATGTATGGACTAATATATCGACTGTGTTATATATACAGTGTCAGACATGTATTTGGATTTGCAGGTATCATATCCGGACAACTTATTTGAAATTTTGCACACTGCTCCTGTTTCTCTACAATGTGCTTGCCATTTCTTTCGGCTCGAAACGAACTCGTCAGGATGAACGCCGACGACCACGAAAGCCAAAAGCTTTTTCACTCCATTTAATCCTGAAAATGCCTTCTTACACTTCTGTGTTCTTGTGGTTTCGAGTTGCTAGGCAATTTGTAATGTTGAAATTGTTTATACAATGGCAGGCCACAATGATGTTTCCGGTGAACGTACGAGTGATTTGGTGAAAACATGTCTTACTGATGCATCAAAATTCACGTTTCGAAGTATTAGATAATGAACAGAGTGACACGAAGCTCAGACATGACATTTTTAAAAGAAAAAACCTCTTTCTAAAGGTGTTCTCTTTGAGTAATCTTGCTTTTTTTTTCGCACTGCCCAGACCCGGAGTAATCTCACTGAGCCACTAATCCACTGTATTGATTAAGGCTCAGTGTGCTGCTTGGTTACTTTTAACCTTCGAGTGAGACAGGAGTCTGCTTCCTACTTGACACTATTTTACCGTCTCCTCACACGGGGATATTTTTAAGCTGTTTTGTGGTGACGGACGAGAAAAACGGAGAAGAAGGAAGGAAGGACAGATGGACGGAAGAGAACGTTTGGCCCGCTTTTTTCTTTTCATGTCTGATAAAAGCACCAGGATTGTGTTCTGTAAGTGCTTCCTCTCGACTGATCGGATGATAAAGACCTTGGTAGGGTCTTCTCCCAAAACACACTCTGGCACTGCATATACAGTAAAGACGCAGAATGTGTGTGTTAACATATGTTAAAACCCCCTTTTTTAAATAACTTTTATGGATTCTGTTGAAGGATAAAAGATTGAGTTTGAAGTCTTATTTCTAGTTTCTTTCCTTCTCACAGACACTCATGCCTCACTAAGGTCATGTAAGGACAAGTAGGTTAAATGCACTCTTTCTCTCACACACACACACACACACACACACACACACACACACACACACACACACACACACACCTCAAGAAGGAGATCGCTTTCCAGAATGCCGTTGGCTAGACTGTGTTTCTTGGGCTCAGGGCTGCAGGATGCAGGGCTTTGCTTTTTGCTTGATTTCTCCTGAATAGCTGCAAAGACAGAGAGAGAGAGACAGAGATGGGTTCCATGCACGCATCCAAAACAAACCTTTCGTTTTTGGAAAGAAGCATGTGTGAGAGAGGTTTATGACTATTTCTGAACCTCAATAAATTTGCCAGGGAATATCTTCGAAATGCTGTAAATTTAATCCTTCTTTCCATCTTGGACACGCACACACTCCTGAGAGGCACGAATACACACTCAAATAATGTATCAGCACGTCATATACCCGTCTCATATCCGTAACATGAACCGACTTGCCCTTGCGTGAGATATTTTGGGGTGTGGATGGAGGTCGTGGGTGCACACTGACCACCTCTTACGCCAAACGCACAACACGAAAAGACTTTTCTCCCCAATGCTGCACATTCTGGCCATGTGTCAGACCACACAGGAATCCGGTGCCCGAGTTCGTGACCCGCTGCCGTGCGGTGCCGGCTCTCGTTTTTTTTTTTATGTTGTTTTTTTTCGCCACCGTCCCTTCTCAGAGGTTCTGATGGTTTTCTCAGAGCTTACCGCAGCACTTTCCGTGACCGGTTGACCGAGACGGAGGAAAATAACTCTAAAACTGAATGTGCGTGCTTTTGTTGAATATGGCGATTCAAGTGGCATATGTTTGCTTTGCAAAAAAAAAAAACATCTGAATTCCTGAATACTGACTCCTTGTGAGGAACCGCGTTAAACTCTGGGCTTTGCATGGAATGCTCCTTTTAATTTAAAACATTTTTGTGGCTGATATAAAGGTTAACTGCGAGGTTCGGGAGTTATCCCTACGCTTTGAAATTAATTCCAGGATGAGCGAGTCTATGATTGTTTTTATGATTTATGCATTCACGCATCGAATCTCGACATAAAGTAAGCGTGTCATGCCTGTGAATTAAGTCCAGCATGACAGCTAAGTGCCAAAGTTCTTTAAGTTCTGTGATGAATTGCATAGCATAAAAAGTAATGTGTACTTTTTTTTTTCTTATGACAAAAAGTTTCATCTTAAGAGTTAAGTCCACTGCTGCTATGTGTACCTGTTTGTTTCACTAATTTGTTATTAGATTTTTGCAAGGGATAAAATTCACACTCCTCTTTCTTTTTCTTTTTGCATAGTATAACTATGATGTTAAACAAACCCTTGTCCTTGTAACTCAAATCATACAAAAGAATAAATGAATAAATAAATAAAATCGTGCAGACTCATATTTAGTATGTGTACTGCAACAAATATGCAGTTCAGATTTTCAAAGCCAGTGGAAAGCTTTAAGCGGACGTCCCAGCCCTGAGCGTGTAATGTCCACCATGTGACTCAAATATTCACTTCCTCTTTCTTAACAACGGTCAAGACGTGCGTCATAATCCTTCTCACGCAGGTACCACATGCACTATATTTATATATCTGAGCTAAAACACTTTAACAAAGGAACAATTGAACAAATTAATAAATAATAATCATTTTTTTTAAATCCTTGCGAATAACCACAGACTTAAAAATAAAAACTGAATTACGGATTTTTTCAGCCTTAAAAAAAATTATTTCATGTCATATTTAATGATACGACTCTCAAAACATCTATTCATTACATCGTTCACTTTCACATCCTCACTCTGTCATCAATTAGTCACCCTACAGGGCCTCCTGTCACTTCCTGTGATAAACCTGTGAACAAATATAATCTGATTATTCAGCTAGTTTCAGATCAGAAAGAATTAAGAGAAAGAAAAAAATATATAACATGGGAGAAATTTTGCAGCACGGAGGGGTTTTTTAATAAGTTGTCCGAGGAATGTGAGCGTTTGTGGAGGAGTGTATGAAGAGCTGGAATGTTCACCTGATTCATGCTAAATCTGACTGCTTACAATCAGGTCAAGGAAAGACTAAGGATGTTATACATAGAAAATGAATGGCTGGGGTAAAAAGTGTGTGCGTGTGTGTGTGTGTGTGTGTGTGTGTGTGTAGGGGAGGGGTGAGTGAGGGATTCCCAAATCCGTCTTCAAATAATCCCTGTTGCGTGCAGAGCCTCTGTGACTCAGCGTGCGAGTGTGCTATTTTGCCTTCCCCAGCCGCCCCCCCCGCATCTGTACAGCTGTGTGTGTATGTGTGTGTGTGTGTGTGTGTGTGTGTGTGTTAGTGTCTGTATGTATGCAGCAATTTTTACAGAGCAAAGTTTTCTCGGTAGTACTGTTTAGTTTTAGATGTGTCACTTTCACTTACCGACACCTCGCAACATCACAACCACATTCGCACACCAAATACAATGAGAGTTGTCTTTTGTATTTTTCTTTTCTTTTCTTCCCTTTTTTTTGTTCTCTCAAGACACATGCCTCTGCGTTGATTCACTCTGAAACCAGTGCCGAAACATCTAGGTGGCCTCAGGAAGGCAGGTGGATGAGCTACTTTTCACAAAACCATTGTTCGCCTAGAATAATAATAAAAAAAAAATAGAAAAATAAATAAATAAATTCCTCGCTAAGTTTCACCGCTGGCTTGTTTTGATAAGGCGATGGAAATAAAGTCCAGGCCCCGCTCCTGACTGCGATGTACGATTTATGAGCAGATGTGTGTTTATGCCCCAGCTAGAATATGTAGAGAGGATCTGAACGACCTGGTTGCCAAACGCCATCCTCGTCCAAACCAATGATTCCTCTTGTACAATTTTTCTAAACACCTAGTAAGCTTCTGTGATGGACTAATATGGCTAGATTAATGTAAGAGAAAATGTCCCACAGTGGTGTTGCTGCCAGGGATCTGGATGCGGCCCGTCCTGCTAGACTCATCAAACCCTTATTGACATCCGGTGATCAAATCTGAACGGACTGCACAGGGATAAATATACCGTGATGGATTTCGACAGCTTTCTTAAAAACACACGGTGTGAAATGACAACAGAAAAACCTTGCCTGAATCCTATAACCTTCTGCGCAGATTATATAATAATAATAATCCTCTACCAGTAGATCTGTGATTAAAGAAAATGACTATGTTCTGCATCAGTCATTGCGGTCCGTGCTGGTCCAGTGAACGGGTTCACTCACTTTGAGCTTGAGGCAACAAGGGCGCTTTTCTGTTCATTAGCATATTTCGCTTATTGCTATTAAGATATATGGAGCTGTCCGGTGAGTTTGGTGTCGGACAGTATAGGATAGGATGAATAGGATGATACCAAACTCACAGGACTCACTACTAACATATTTGGTGAGTTTGGTGTCGTCCTATACCGTCTGCTTAACTGTGGCTGTTACAGCCAATATATACAGGAGCACTCACAAAGTGATGTGATTTTTAATCAAACGTTTGGAAAGCATTTACAGAATACACATTGGTTACTGTACCTATGTTAACCCTATAATGTTTAACTTCTTATTACAGCAGATTTGATTCATTGTATCTTATTGAAACATGTGTTGAACTTAACCTGATTGAGCCATCTCTACCATTCGGTTGAGAAATGTTATTACTAAAATATCCACTAGATTTTGCTTTCTTTCAATAGTTTGCCTTTTCAATTGATTCATAGCATAACATGTTTGGGGGTATTTGTATATATGTATTGATACTTTTGCCATGAAGTGACTTCTCAACTTTTTGGAAGAGGCCTATACTGGGACTGTTTAAAGAAAAAATAAAAAGATTGTTATTATTGTCGTAAGGAAAATTCACTGCTTTTTGAGGATGATAAAATAGTTAAAGAGAGACTACACATATTGCCTGCAGGTCCTGCGTTTAGTCAAAGTTACTACAACTAGCTAATTTGTCAAAGTTACGAGTCACTGACATTTTACATAAACAACCAACTGCCCTGAAACATCGCACATAACACAGTTAAATCATCCTGTATGGTTCACGTTAACTTAAAAACATTCAAAACAGAGATATGTCAGTTGTTAGCTTATAGTGTGATGCTTTCCTTTAACAAGAAGTTAAGATTTATTTTGTTTGTATGGAAGCTACATTGAACAACCACATTATCACCTTATCGAGAACTAGGGTTGCACAATCACCTTGGTACATACTGTACACTACCAGTCAAACGTTTGGACACTCCTTCTATCTCCTTGGTCTTTCCTGGTTTTTATTTCTTTTAAATTGTTTTACGTTGTAAAACAATGCTGAAGGCATCCAGAAAATATGAGCAGTTGATACTGAGGTGTATATCTGCTACTTCTGCTCTGCAAATCTTTCATAACGGCTTTAATCTGAGGTGCTGTTTGTTATTTGGTGATTTCTGAGGCTGGTGACTCTAAATGAACTTCTATGCAGCACATGGAATAGCGTAAACAGAAGCATCTGGATATCTGCAAACCAAATTTGAACCGATACGTACTCTAAGGAAGATGAAAGTTAAAGAGAATCGTTACTGGTGACGAGACACGGATTCATCACTACATGCCTGAGAGTATGGAACGGAAACGTCCTCAAGCGCAGATCGAGAAAATGTTCAAAAGTCAACAATTAGCCGGAAAACTGATGTTTACAGTTTTCTGGGATTCTCGAGGGGCATTTTGAAAGCATCCCTTGGATTCTCAAAAGCAGCCTCACTGGGACGAAGATTCACTTCTGATGAATTCGTGCCTTCATGGCTTCTCAGTTCTGACTAAAACGTTTTGTTTTTTTTAAATGAGGGAGTACAAAAGCTTGTTGACAGATGGACAAAGTGTACTGAAAAGCCAGGAGATTATGTCGACCAGTGATGTACAGTATTTGTCTTTCCCAAAAGTTAATTAAGATAAATTCTACAGCCGGAGTTCGGATAATTGTTGACTCACCCTTTTAAATGCACTTGACAATACTGTTCTAGAATAACAAGAACAATTCTTGCAAGAACAGCTGACTTTCCTGTCTTAAAATAACAACTGACTGCTGCTGTTGTTGTTTCTTAATTACCTAGTGTGCCATATGTGCTATTTCAAAGTTTTGACTCGTACTGTACATGATAAATTATGGACAAGATTTAAAAAAAAAAAAAAAAGAGAGAGAGAGAGAGAGAGAGAGAGAACCACAAGATGACATTGATCCTATTTTCACAAAATCCCATTCTTGCTGGAATAACGAGCCCAAAATTGCTAAAATTACAGTATCTGCTGCTTCACAGATTTCATTTAATTGCAAACCTCAAATAAATTATTTTAACCCTCTTAGCAAGACATAAACAGATGACATCATGATTTATGAATTGACTTTCCTCCAAGATTCAGCATGATGACTTGGATTCCTGGCCTGGTCCTAATCATGCGAATGTTTCCCAGCCAGTGATTAAAGCTACGGCACCAGTCAAGAGCCCTCTTTCTATAGCTGCTGATCCACTCACACATGGCGGTGTAAAGCAGGCTTTAAGCCCAGCTGTCTGATCAGCTTTACACACAGGTAGCTACGCCTTTTCTCTTTACAACACACAATGGGATTAGAACATGCTGGAATGTAATGTGTTTTATTTTCGTGCACTGACGCAGCAGAAGCGTGTGAGACACAGAGAGACACAGTATACAGTACGTAGAGGAAGAGTGGAGGAAGGAGCAGGAGTCGGTCGGGCAGGCTCATTTGTGCACGGCTGGTCTCGTGTGCCCTGATGGACAGATCATTTTCATAAGCGGCTCTCTGAGGTCAGGGCCCAGTCTGCTACAGTCACGCAAGCCCTGTTTTTTTTCCACTCCCATTGCACGCGCAGCCTCTTAAAGGGCCAGCGTGCCTGTTTTAGCGCCAGACAACCACAGTGCAACAGACTCTGAGGTTCTTGCTGTCTGAGGGCTGAAGCTATCAGGTTCGGTGCGGTGAATTCCTGCTTTGTTTTTGGTTAAAAAAGGAAGTGGGGGAAAGAAAAAAAAACGGCATCCTGCTGAATGAGGTGTGAAAAGGGTTAGTGAAATAAACTGAATATGAATTGAAGCCTGATTGGGCTCGGTCACGTGATGGGCTTACTCTTGATTACTGTAGGTATGCAGGCACGTACAAACAGATGTTTGTGTGTGTGTGTTTGTGTGTGTTTGTGTGCACCGAAAAAACAAATAGATGACAAATAAATGTGTGGCTTCACCAGCATCAAACACAGACCAAACAGTGGTTTGTTTTCCAAGGAAAAGCTTGCCTTTCAACAGCAAACCACTTCTAAGACAAACCCACAATGTGTTGATCACCAACTCTGAAGCTTTTTTACCCAATTTAACACGTCTGGTTCTACTAGTAATCTCAATGTTAAGGCCATTCATCATTCCAGCTCTAACTCATCTGCTGAGATCAGGGAGCGAGAATGAATAAACTTTTTTTTTTTTTTTTTTCAAATAAGCTAAATCGAGAAAAAAAAAAAACGACAATATTAATTTAAACGCTATTTTAACATTGTTGTTTAACATTCATTTTCTCTCTTTTTTTTAAATTTTTTTTACAAAGTTTAAACCTCAACATTTTTCCAGTGTGTCTAAGCTCCTGTCTACAATCCGTCACTTCCTGTCACTACAGGAAGATATGACATTAAACAATTATATAGAACAATATATAACATGAACAATAGGACAATTCATGCTAGTCCTAAGGAAAAAACACACTTTTTTTCTTGAAATGTTAATTAATAAACATGATCTACTTCAGGCGCCATCCGGCACATCGGGTGACAGATACTCCCCACCCTAGATATACTGTATATACGTCATTTCTGTGGCAGTTACTTAAGGGGTCTGGTTGCCAGCTCAATTCTCATTCACACACCATGGCCAATCTAGACTAACCTGCATGTTTTTGGACTATAGGAGGAAACCAGAGTCCCTGGAGGAAACCCACCAAACACAGGGAGAACATGCACATGAACTTTATGCACACAGACCTGAGGCATGAATCGAACCCTGGCGCTGGAGGTATAAGGTGAAATTGCTAACCATTAAGTCGATGTGCCGCCTTAATTAATGAATACAAATTGTGTTATCTATAATATATTAATCTATCATAAGTAGAGAACACTATAATATGTTCTTTTATTCCACGCTAACTGATTTCCTCTAGAAACAGGAATGTAAAAATATTGTTTCTATTCAGACTGAACCAAAATAAAATAATAAAAACAAAAAAAATAAATTAAAGAAAGAAAACAGAAAACTCATTGCGCAGATCTGCATTCCACTAATAAAACCCTATTTGTGTATGCAGCGACACTGGAATGTGTTTGAAAATATTGTATTATGCTCATATGAAACCGAATAACTGGGGCTCGATGCGAAATTGGATGAAGAGGCGGAAATCATAGCCTGCAAAAATAGGAGCTGCACTTTATGTTAAACGCCCACCCTAATTCAAATATGACAACTACTGCATAATATAGAGTTTATTTAAATGCAGCTAATTAGAGAAAAAGTACACTAAGTACTATAAGGGTTAATTAAAGAAAGAAAGAAAAAAAAAATATATATATATATATACACACATATATATATATAAATATTATTTATTTAATTTTTTTGTGTGTGTGTGCAGCAGCAGCACATTCAGAAAGCAGATGTACTGTATAAGATAATGTGTGAAAAGAGTTCAATTACACTCGATTATTAGGAAATCCGACGAGGGACAAATGAGGTGTTAAAAAGGAAACATCAGGTGTACGTAATTGCGGCTGTCACACAACACTTTGTGCAGCTTCGAGCCAGAATTCTTTATTTGGGTCATTTATTGCTGATTTGCATGACATCGCGTGCAGATGGGCTGTTGTCGGTTGCCAACGAACATAAACCTGATCAATTTGGTTTCCCCTGAATGCTGTTTTTCCCAATTATATAACAATTATTCAAATTTGAACTCTCTCACACGGATCAGGAGTATTTTACACAAACAAGAATGGCAGGTGTAGAGGCACATGGATTTCTCACGAAGGAGTGATAGAGGCAGTGCTAAACCTCATGCTGAGAATTCTCGTCCCTCTTTTTTAGCTTGGGTAAGAATGGAACACGTGTACACAATGAAAAATGAAAAAAGAAAAAAAAAAAAAAAAAATTCTAAAGAGTGTTTTGCAGGACAGGCGGGCTGTGATGGAATTTCCTGTGATTGGCACGCTATGTTCAGTATGGATCTGCCAGAGAGAGTGGAACGGCTGCCAGGCGCACACGTAATTGGGATTCCTTCATGGGCATTTATGACTCTAGGGATCAGCGGTTTAACATCTGTTCGCTCTGGTTATCTCTGAATGAACTCGCACACAAGTTCGGCAGGCGCTTTCTTGCGGCTTGGCTTTTGTTTCAGAGAGAGAGAGAGAGAGAGGGAGAGAGAGAGAGAGAGAGAGAGAGAAAGTCGGCAAGGAGGGAACACGTCCTAGTTCAAAGGGACAGTTTCATTAATTAAATAGCAAAAAAATTATTCAGTTTTCAAGTGGTGTCAGGAAAATTTGATTTCTTGCTGTAGTTACAATCGCGACAGAATATGGCCTGAATGATATGAAGCTACACAAAATAATCCAGAATACAAACTGTACCGACTAACATTATACAATTACATCTACTTAAGTTCTGACAAGAGCTGACGCCCAGTTTTATGGTTTATGGAAATTTAGCCATAAAACATTCTGCTCTATCTTGTCTCAGCTAGCAGCTTCAGGGACATCTCAACCACTCCATGAACATCTCACTTAGGAAAATTATCCTAGATTAACCATTTTGGTCAAGCATCATTACAAAAAAAAAAACCTAAACCAAGTAATCAAATGCATGAGACAGGACAATGACCTGCACCCTCAATAATTTCATATTTAATTGTGAGGCTGTGAGGCTAAACCAGGTTGTAATCGGGAAAGCATTTCCTAGGAGGCTTTCGGTGCTAGAAGTCTCTTATCTTGGCAGCTGCCGTTTTTTTTAAATGTGGGACTCAATTACTCCCTCATGTCCTGAAATGCATGGATTATGGTGAGTCTCAAAAACACCAAAGCACCAGGCTGCTGAAAGCCACTGGCCAGTGACTCGGAGTGGGTTGAACATCTGAAATTTTACACTGAAAAGTGCTTTAACATACTCAGAATAAAGATATTTACTGATGTGGTAAATGATGTGGTGGTCCATCTTGTGTTTCAGTCACATTAATGCAGCCACAATAAAATGGCTTTAATGAGGCCACATCTGATCTGTGTCTTTATATCCTCTGGTCTGGGTTTTTAGCGAGCTTGCTAAGGTGGCCGAGTTTGTGCGACAAGCTGTAGATTTAAAATACACAAACCCTGTAACCAAAAACAGTACAGCAACATCCAGACGTTGGTTTATTTTAGTGAATGGGTAAAAGCAGTCACATTCAAGCAGCGCGTTCAAGTCATCCCTTATTCATTTAAGATGTGATTACATCTTAGGTGAATGATATTGCGACATAGAACGAGCAAAGTCACCCAGAGTCAGGTTGGTGTTGCAGGCAGTCACAGTAACGGCTACAGAATGTAGTCATCCTACATAACACACGTTATGCAGTCTGGGACACATTACCAGACGTTCTTACATAAGTGGCATGGAAATTTCCAAATCACGCACAGTGTAGCTGTAAAGGGTCAACCAGAGGTGGTGAACTCTTAGACAAATTTGCATCAAACAAATATACCGAGTTCACAAGTTCACTGTTCTATGCAGTGAGAAAAACAAAAAAATAAAACACAAAAACAACACGACCCGTACATTTGAATTGACGTAAGTGAAACTGGGAAGTTAAGCGTGACCAGGCTTTAACACTTACAAAAATAAACAGAGCGCCATGCATCGAAAGAAACTCAAAATCCAAGGATTCATCTATCTGTTAATCCTTGCACTCGATACACATTTTTACGCCCACTTTTCCGATTATTATTATTACTGAAAATGCTTTAAGGTGCATACTTAACTAATAATACTGTATGAGTTTCGAGGGGGTTAATGATCCTGTAAACTGGATAAACACGTCTAACAGCAGCATTTATTAGACACGTGCAATGCTCTCTGCCATACAGCCTAAAACACATTCACGTACACAGTCTGATAAAAAAATAGTACCTATATCAAAAGGGTTAAATTCCTGAGCTGCATCAAGCAAAGAAAACAACTAAGGAGATTTGAAATGACCGGAACTGGGTTAATAAACTTTCAACTGATTATAAAGTCCTGGAGGGATAGTGCTGAACTGTTAACTTTTTTGAAGAATTGTGGTCGGAAAAGCATCACAAAAATACACCAAAAAACAGAGCCATGTTTAATGGTAACAAATGAAGAGCATTTTCATACGCACACAATGTGACAAGAACCTGTAAGACTGGGACTAAACAGCTGTGTGTCCGTAAGAAAACCACTTATAGTGAAGCTAATTGGAAAAAAGGCATCTGTTGGATAAGGACTATAAAGATTTGTGCCAGAGTCGGAAGGGAAACACACCCATCATGCAAAGCGTCCACTGTACAAGCCTCTGGCTGCAGTGTTATAATCTGGGGTTGCTTCATTTGCTCAGGTCTAGACTCAGCAACGTTATGTGGCAATACAATGAAGTCAGCTGACGACCTGAATGTACTGAATGACCAGGGTATCATATCTATGGAGTTTTTCTTGCCTGATGGCACAGTCAATGTTCCAGGACTGAAACTGTGAAAGAGTGGTTCTGGTTGGGAATCATTTTCACACATGAACTGGACTCCACAGAGCTAAAGGTGACTCAATGAAATGTGCAACTGTTTTTTGGCCAGGCAGTATATATGGATAAAAAGAATAATTCAAGTTCAATTTCGACATCATGATCCACCCAAAAATAATAATTCTTGGCCTTAATAAAGTACTTCCAGAAAGAAATCAGGCTGAACAAAAGGACAAAGTCAAAGTCAACATAACTAGTCCCATCAGAGTCATAACATTCAGGAGGCCAGTTCTGCTCTGTTATTTTTTTCCTAATTAGATTCCAAGTTGTTTTCTGATCAACGAATCTTCAACAAAGGAACAGAATTGTTAAAACTCATTTTCAATACACGTGCACAACACCAAGCGAGCCACAATTTCCGTGACAGCGTAGCGAAACCTGAGGTATCATACGGTAAAGTGAGAATTCCTTCTTTTAGTCTTATAGCATTTGTGGTTGGACATTTCCTCAGTTACTTCCTCAGTTATAAGTTTGGTTCCTGTCTGCAATAAACAAACAAATTGAAGTAAATGTATAGCCGTGTTTTCAACTTACACTCATTAAAATGCTTAAGATATATGAAGAAAAGTAACAGAATTTACTAAGAATAGTAAGCATTCTTTGCTTGTCTGTCAACAAAGGTAGTACAAAGCCTTTAAATGAAACAATGTATATAGTGATCGTGTAGGCTATACAGTATATTACGGCTATTACTCTGAGGAAATGCTATCAACCCTTTTCTGCATACATGAGCTCACGGATGCGTGCGATTGGCTAGTTTTCATTTGATAGGGAAGAGGTGCGTTGGCATCACCAGGATTTAGAACTCTTTACCTGCACTAAGTAAAACTCTTCAATATCACAACTGATCTTACTTTGAAAGAAGCTCTTGACGCGGAGATAGCTCACACTGAGGCGCAGCACCGACAGCTTGTCCAGTTTGGAGATGACGTCTGGTGTGAACGGCAACAGGCTGGCCAGTCGGTCCAACTCGGCATTGAGACGGTCCCGGTGTCTCTTAGACGGGTTCGACTTCTGGCTCGTTCCAGTTGGTTTTCTGTTCGAAACCAAACAGACGAGGTCCGTGTTAGAAACATGTCGAGCCACCACGGATGAAGAAGATGATAAGGAGTTAAGTCAAAGTTAGATTTCACCCAGCTGCTTCAGTTTTTCTCCACCCAAACAACAACAACAAAAAAATTTTTTTAGTTGAATCATTGTGAAAAATGATCCAAATCTGATAAGTGTTTTCATGTGTGTGTGTGTGGTGTTTTTTTTTTATCTTAGGGTAGGATTTATACTCAAACAATAACCCACGGAGTCATAACATTTTGAATCTGAAGCAGGATTAAGCTGGTTAATTGTGTATAAAACACAAAAATGTAAAAAAGGGCAGAGGATAAATATGTGTCAGAATTGAGAAGGTTAAATTGGAGGGTTATTTAAAACTCATTCATTTATCTTCGTTACTGTTCTTAATCATTGTTAGGGACAGGGTGGATTTTGGAGAGAATACCGGGAACTCTTACTCACAGTTTTAAAGACTAAATAATTTGAACGGTCATTACTAAAGTATGTTTTTTTTGGTCAAACTCGACACACCTTTCAAACCATTTCACCAACACCGCATACCTTTCCATGCCCAGTACCACGGCCACAAGATGGTCCTCATTTTATATGAGTTAACTGTCACATGAAAAACCTAAATGTACTATATCGAAATGTTTCTTGCTACTTAGCTAATTAGATGAATCATGTAATTTAGATAACAACGTATAGGAATTGTTAATATGTAATATTGCAAAATTGTACATTTTCATGAGGAAGTAATTTGCACTTTGATTGTGAACATATACCAAAAAAAATTTTTTTTAAATATATATTTCACTAAGGTTTATAAAGTAAAGATGCACTAATAGTAAAAATGACACTCATTCGGGAACCAAGTATCACTATTAAATAAATAAATAAAATCTTAAATCAAACATCTGACAAAACACATCAGATCCTGTTATAATTGTCAATGACTGGAATTGTATTCGGGAAGAGAAAAAAAAAATGGAAATGCATAAATTCATACAATTTAATGTTTAATAGTGTATATGTCTTTATATATAAAGACACTCGATAAAGAACTTTATTACAAAAATATAATCATTACATTATCAACAGAAGTGATTTTTGTGCAAAAGAGATGTGGACGACATTCTTCTGTTTATAAACTATTAAATGTGAATTATTGTTTAAGAAAACGAGATCAGATGGGTATCAATATCAGTCAAAGTTTTGTAACGTATGCCATCTTTAACTGATAACACTGTCAGAGATCGGACCATTATTGTGTATTCTATATCCTCATAGCAACAGTCCTTACTATCTGGAGAAAAAAAAATCATATACTGATCTGGCAATAATAATAATAAATATTATAAATATTATAAACAATTATCATTATTAGAATTAATAATTAAAGATGATAAAAATTTGCATTAAATGCAACTAACTAAAGCCTTATTAAACAAGTAAGTTCCTGAAGATGAGCTGTTGTTATTATTATTATTATTTAATTCGTTGGGCCTATCCCATAATTTCCGTCAATCCACGTTGGTTTATAGAGCGTCTATAAATTGACTCACTCCATGCGCATACATCCACAAATACAAACAAACCAGTTTTACAAAAAGTGTTTTAATCTGCTGAGGTCAAGTCTTAAACCAATATTGTTACAATAACGTTAATATTTGGAAGTTATTTATAAAAATAAGGAATCGTAAAAACAAAAACAAGCAAGCAAAACAAACACTAATTGCACCTTTAAACATATGCCAGTCAATCTACAGTCCTCAAACCACACGAGCTCATCGATACTTGTCAATCGACACATTAAGTAGAAGTGCATGGGAACGCTTTCACTTGCATTGCATTCAGCCAACAAGTTTAATAACCTGATGTTCGACTGCAAATCTGTCGATTCTGTTATTATTATTTTTTCCTGAATGTTATGAAAAGTTGGAATACTCAGCTGCTTTTGAACGGGTTTTCTCCTTTTCCTCCCTGCATACAGACAGTCTCCAGGTGGGATCATGATGTTTGGCCGGGCGCTGTAAACACTATAAACTCTGAACAAGAACAAGAAACATGAATGAAAGCAGGGTTTTTATAAGCAGTGTAAACTCTTTAACCCAGACCTGAACTTCATCTTCTGGGGAAACTGAACTGAAGGAAAAGCATGCAGTAAAATATGAGAAAGTCTGTAGTGTGAGAGATAGTAGTAAGTTAGAAAATTTCTCACACTACAGTATATATCATATTTTACTGTAGTATGAGAGATGGTAGTTATTATATTAAGGGGTAAAATTATAAAGGGGGTGCTTGTCATTAAGGTGATACTCATAAATTACATGGATGACAAGTTCCATCTTTACATTAGTTCCAAGCATTACATTAAGCATTATAACTTATATTATTAATTATTATTATAATATTATATATTATTATATAATATATTATATTATTAAATATATTAATTATTGTCCTCTTATTGCATGTTCAGGAAGTTATTGTGCGCTTAACTCCTCTTACTCACTTTTCTCTACTATTAGCAAACAAGAGCAGTTTTACTCACCAAAAGCTAATAATACAACTCCCAGGTAATTCCAACTCGCTTTCCTGTCCCGTACAATGCAAGTATGCAGCCTGTTAAGACTTTTATTTGACACCAACAGGAGTTGAGAGCCGCTGAGAGGTGTGTGAACACACACACACTGAGCGGTTCTCCGGACAGATGTGTCTCAGGGCTTTATATACCCGGCTCGGGGTGGCGGTTACATCCTTGTGTTTCAAGCTCGAGCTTGGCACGCGACGCTTTCAGAATTCAAACGCGCATTCGCTCTCGCGCGCGCATCTAGGATTACAACTGACAGGCGCGAGCGGTATCAGGTTACCGTAAAACATTTTAAATGTCGTGTCGTGTTTATTACTTTTATGCAATTTGTCATCGTTTATTACAGATGTGTTTTTTTTTTATAGGTCAAAAGGAAAATCAGAAGATTTGACTACGCTGAATCTGCGTCCTGAGACATTTTAAAAGGTATAAATAACCTGCAAAAAATATACAAAATAATGCTTAATACGTTAATTCAGGATATAAATATTATATCGCTGAGGAAAAAACATTTAAGAAACTGATATCCGATCCGGAATGTATGTTTGCGTCTGGATGCTTTTTGTCCTGTTCACGATCTAGATTCCAAGGGCGGGGCTTAGCAAACATGGGCGTGGCTGAAGTCGTCCTCCTGGTACTCTGGTCTCCTCCGATAGTTCAAAGACATGCATATTAGGCTAATTGGCATTCCCAAATTGCCCATAGTGTGTGTGTGATTGGAACCCCGTCCAGGGTGTATACTCGTGCCCTAAGTTTCCTGGGATAGGCTCTAGACCCCCCCACGACCCTGTATACAGGATAAATCGGTATAGATGATGAATGAGTGAGAGAGTTCTGGCCGGTCTAGGTTCCAGGGGCAGGGATGGTGGTGTGGCTCGAGAAGTAAATAATAATAATTCACATGTCTAACCCACATCCTTAATAGAAAGCTAAAGTTTTTTTTTTTCTTTCTTGTTTTACATGATACACAGTCAGTGGTACTGGATCACATCCTCCCTTTAATACTCTTTCATTAGCTCCACCCCCAAATTAACTGGCATGCACTGCACTACGTTGTATATACGTTGTGTATTGAAAATTTCAAATATTGTGAAAAAGTTAATTTCCTTTTGTCATTTTTGGATACTCTTACATGTTCTGAGCCACCACATCTTTTTGAACTGCTTGCTCACGATCTGTGGGAAGTGGTGTAACACACTTGGAGGATAGCGCTATCCGCTCCTTCCACTTTCGTGAGTGGCTTAGAGTCACGATCGTGTGTTCCATCCCTCCCTTTTGAGAGAGCTCGGCCAATCAGATCTCTCCATAGGTTACAGCATCAACCGGATTGACACCCTGTCCAGGGTGTACCCCGCCTCTTGCCCTACAGTAAGTCTCCTTGGATAGGCTCCAAAACCCCCCCACGTGACCCTGTATACAGGATAAAGCGGTATAGATGATGAGTAAGAGTGAGAGTAATTTTGATGACTACGGCTTACAGGTCATGAAAATCATAGCCTTCTACCAGGAGATTTTAGAGCACTTTATGCTTCCATCTGCTGATAAGCTTTACGAAGATGCCGATTTTCTTTTCCAGTAAGACTTACATGTACCACTTGCCCACAATGCCACTAACTACATTTCTGATCGTGATATTACTGTACTTGATTGGCCAGGCAAATCACCTTGCCTGAACCATATGGAGATATATATATTAGTATCGTCAGGAAGAAGATGAGAAACACCCAATCCAACAACACCGATAAGCTGAAGGCTGCCTGGTCTTCATCAACCCCTTAGCAGTGCTACAGTCTGATCGCCTCCATGCCATGCCGCATTGATGCAGTAATCTGCGCTAAAGGAGTCCTGACCAAGATAATTCTATTTTGATTGATCTTAGAAAGTATTCTAATATTCTAACATGCTGGATTTTTTTACTTTCATGAATGCAAGTCATAACCTTCAAAATTAAAACAAATTTAAATTTGAATTACAAAAGAAAATTAACTTTTTCATATAATGAATGTTTCGTGATGGACTGTACTGCCCCCTGGAAGAGATGTTTTAGCACAAAATTCATCATTATATGCTTACTCATTGTAAATTCTAGAGAAATGTGCATGGAAGAGAACAGACTGGCCTTGTCTACAGCAAGAAATATTTTTAACAGTCAGTCATTTTGTTTTTTTAGGGTCTGAGAGCATCTGTACCTTGACCAGTAACGCACATGCTGACCTTCATATCTCAATATTGACATTCATATTGTAATATTATATGTTGACACTCTTGTCTTATCGCTTCCTCTTCACCCTCCACTGTCCAAACTTTGCATGAGAACAACACTATAGAAGCGCTGTATGACCAACAGTAAATTAGAGAACTAAATTTTGCACTTTCGTGTCTGGGTCACTTCTTTCCGAGTATGCTCACCTTGTAGAAGAAGGATAACTCCTCTTATAACTCAACAACAACTGGGTCCAATTGAACTAAACCCAACAATTATATACCCGAGAAATCCATTTGGATCCATCTTCTCCCCCTTAGACTTTAAGACAATCTAGGACCCTGGAGGTGGTGCTTGGTGAACATGAATCTTTTTCTACATTACTTAACATACATTTAAAGGAGTAGTCAGTAATTCTATAGAAAGTTTAAGAAAGATTAAAATCAACAGCCAAACAAATACACATCATCTTTTGCATTTCCAAGGCAACACTACTAAGGTTCCCCTGTCTGAAATTAGACAGAATCATGTCCACACAGGTAGGATTTTTCTCTTTTATTAAATAATTTTATCCATGCCTCATCTTCTTCTTTGTCTTTCGGCTGTTCCCTTTCAGGGGTCGCCACAGCGAATCATCTGCCTCCATCTAACCCTATC
>JAQQZT010000018.1:18366477-18384372 GCA_030068275.1 Clarias platycephalus | reverse complement strand
ACCAGCAGATGACATGGCTCCCCAAATCAACACAGTCTGTGGAAACTTCACACTGGACTTCAAGCATCTTGCAGTGTCTGTCTCTCCATTCTTCCTCCAGACTCTGGGTCCTTTGTTTCCAAATGAGATGCAAAAGTTGCTCTCATCAGAAAAGAGGTTGACGTTGTTTGTTGTTCAGTAGCGGCTTGGCAAGAAGAATACGACATATGAAGCCCAAGTCCAGGATCCGTCTGTGTGTGGTGGTTCTTGATGCACTGACTCCAGCCTCAGTCCACCCCTTGTGAAAGTCCTCAACACTTTTGAATGGCCTTTTCCTAACAATCCTCTCCAGGCTGCGGTCATTCCTGCTGCTTGTGCACCTTTTTCTTCCACACTTTTCCCTTCCACACAACTTTCTATTAATGTGCTTTGATACCGCACTTTGGGAACATCCAACCTCTTTTGCAATTTTACTTTTTGAGGCTTTCCCTCCTTATGGAGGATGTCAATGATGGTTTTCTGCACAACTGTCAGGTCAGCAGTGTTTCCCATGATTGTGCTTCCTACTGAACTAGACAGACAATTTAAAGGCTCAGGAACCCTTTGCAGGTGTTATGGCTTAATTCGCTTAGAGTGGGACACTTTGAGCCTAGAATATTTAACCTTTTCACAATATTAAAATTTTCTAATATTGTGGATTTGGGGTTTTCATGAGCTGTAAGCCATAATCACCTCAATTATGACAAATCACGGCTTGAACTATCTTGCTTTGCATGTAATGAGTCTCTCTCATACATTAGTTTCACTGTATTATGAAATAAATGAACTTTTGCACGATATTCTAATTTTATTATATATAGAAAAAAAAATACACTCCAACACATAAAAAGCGACTGCCTGGAGTTTCTGACCTCATCTGAGCAGTAGAGACGTGCCATGGCCTCGGACAAGCGCAGCATGCTCTCCAGCTGCCGCACCGTGATTCTCCAAGCTGATTTGGCCGTGCCGCCTCCGTCTCTCTGACGTAACCGCTTGTACTGCTCAACAACAAACTCCTGGGCCTCTGGGGTGATCTAAAAAAGAAGAAAGAAAAGTAAAAAAAAAAAAAAAAAGGACAATACATTATAGTTAAGTCAATGCGAATCAGTGATGACTTGTCTATGAATTGTTGGACCCTCAAGACACCTTTGGCTGAAACTGTCTGGCGAACAGTATGTATCTCTGGATGTCTTCTGAAGCATAGACACGTTCTACTGACTCCACATTCCTGGCATGAAGGTCTACGATTCGCCTGGCTATAGCATAGTCAGTCACCTGAAAACACCAATATTATATAAGGAAAAATGCATAGTTTATGATAATTATTTTAATATGTACACTTTAAAACCATTAGCCAACACAAAATTTTTTCCTTGGGCTTTTATTCTAGGGCTTGAAACATTGCATCATTTGATCAAGTTGTCATAATGCTCCCATTTTTCGATCAGGTTTAGGACCAGTCCAAGCAGTGGGGTGTAGGGATAAGGGTCTTGCCCAATAACCCCAATGTGTCGACCCAGCTGTGGCGAGGCTTGAATCCCCAACCTAGAATCCTTGAAACCCACAGCCTAAACCGACTGAGCCACCACTGCCCCAAATACAGAATGGAAAACAGAATCAACAAAGTTGTATTCAGTGTCACCTCATTGCATTCATCCACCAGAATGAAGAAGAGGTCAAATCTGGACATGATCGGTGCAGACATGTTGACGTTCTGCTTCAGAGACTTGGAGCGATTGTACCTGCCATCAATGGGATTCGCTGCTGCCAGGATAGACGTACGGGCATTCAAAGTAGCCTACGTATATACAGACACACAAAAATGGGTCATGTTCTTTTAAAGACTCCAGTGATTGCATCAAGAGTGTTCATCACCATACAGTCCAAAAATTATATATATAAAAAGAAAAAGAAAAAAGTCATTTTAATGAACCACTTTAAAGAAACTATTAATACGGATAAATGGAACATTATGGACTGTGTTAAAAAAGACAAACAAGGCAAATAAGTAATTTAAATTCTAATAGGATTTAGAACTAATGGTTATATAATGTCATACATACTGTCTTTTGCTCCAGTCATAATATCCATCACAACTTTTTTCAGTTTCTCATTAACATGACAAGGACATTTTTGTCTTAATTCTCGAAAAAAGAAAAGAAAAAAAATATATATATATATATATAACGAGAGGTGCTTGTGATGGAACGACTCTTCATAGTTCTTGTTTTAAATCTGTTACTGAATTTGTTTTGTGGATGTAACACAACATTAACTATAAAACTGAAAATGTACACTATAAACTGTATCCTTTACCAAACATTTTCTGTAGTTGCAATTAGCTTCAGTATTTTTCTTTAACAGAAAGTTCAAAAGTGTGTTTATTTTTCAGCAGCAACCTTTGACCTTACAGAAAACCTTTGTTGTATTGTGCAAACCATCACCTACTTCAGTCTACTGACAAACTTTTGTAAGGCAAAAGATGTATTTGCATCTTGACATCCTGGAACACCATGCCATTTACAAATGTTTTTTTTTGTTCTGATCCTATACCTTGACTCCAGCCTTGGTGATGGAGATGGTCTGTTGCTCCATGGCTTCATGGATGGCCACTTGATCCTTCAAGTCCATTTTATCAAACTCATCAATACAGCAAACTCCCTGATATAGGAAGTAAAAAGGTCAAAGCATAGCCCAATGTTTATAAAAAATTTAAAAAAACACACAAGAGGAACCAGAGAGAAGCATAGTACTTACATTGTCAGCCAACATGAGGGCACCAGCTTCGATGACGAACTCGTGCGACTCCTCGTCTTTGACCACAGCAGCAGTGAGACCGGCAGCACTACTGGCTTTACCGCTTGTATACACAGCCCTGGGAACAAAGTCTTCAACATGCCTGAGAGAGAGAGTTAATAGTTATGCAATTTAACACTTTACTCCAGGATTCCGGAGAAGTGTATTGTACTTACTTGAGAAACTGGCTTTTGGAAGTACTGGGATCACCAATAATGCAAACATTAATGTCTCCTCTTAGAGATGTTCCCTCCATGGTGGTCTTTGCAACACCACCGAAAAGCATGAGCAATATCCCACGCTTGATTTCATCATTCCCTACAACCAGTTTAATCCATCATATTCTGAACAAAAACATATCTTCAAACTTCCAACCCTGGAAACCAGGGTCTTCTAAATATTAAGAATCATAAACCATAATCTCTGTTAAATAGCTCACCTATACAGTCTGTGCACTGCAATAAAAAAGGTTTGATAGATATACAATAACAGTGTACAACAACACACCATGGATGGTAGGGAAAAGGCTGGTGCACAGGTTGTGGTAGAGATTCTTGTCTTGGCTCATCTCAAACACTTTCTCCCACTCCTGCACGGTCATCTGATTCTTCACACTCTCCGCACTCTGATCTTCCTGACGCAGCTCCTGCCCTCCAAACTGCACACACAATGTTTTAAACAAAGCCCTCTTCCTAAAAAGCATGCACAGAATCTTATACCATTATAGTAGAAATTAAAATGTTTCATGGAGAACACTAAGAACTAGTCCTCACCCTGGGGTTGGTTGCACCAACATGGTTGGCCAGAAAGGCAAGTCTATAGGACAGCTCTCGGACTCCTAAAGCCTTTAAGCCTTGGATCCCATCAGCCTCAAAACCTTCCTTTCCAGTCACTCTGGTACTGGTCTCTGCCCTGGTGCCTGCAAGACATGCACACACATTTATAGGGAATAGCTAACAATTCCACTGTGTTTTTTTGGTTTATTCTGTGTAGAATATCTGCATTCAACCATCCATCCACCAACCAAACCCTATAGAACACCCACTGATCCAACCCTCCATTGAAACCGAACACACACCAACCAACCCAATCCTTCATCCACCCAATCCAAACCACCTGTCCACCCAGACCCAACCAACCAACCCTGCCCAACTACAAAACCCAATCATTCACCCAATCATCCATCCAATCCATCCACTTATTCATCCACTAACATAATTTCAAGTGTTATAGGGGGTTGAGTTTGGGGTAATTCTTTTACAGTAATGGCAGTTTACCACAGAGTCTGAAGATGCTCCTTTAAAGTCCTGTTTTTGCAATGGAGACATAATTCAAGACAGCGTAGAACTCAGTCAGGTACACTTAAAAATATTACCCCGATCCTCACCTGAGAGAGCCATGGCAGACACATCTGGGACAACAATGAGAGTCCCGGTGAAGTCACAGCGGTCTCCGGCTTGTGCGGCCTCCACTGCTTCTGCTCTCAGAATCACCTCTACACTGCGTGGGATAGAGCCTCGGGGCAACTCCGCCTGAGTCTCCTGAATACGCACCTGAAATAAACACACAGTTCCCACAGTATCCACTGGATTCTGGTGCTTGGTTGTGAATTTTTCTCTGCGTTTTCCACTGCAAAGATTGGGAAAATATTCATGACATCTCATGTCACAAATATTTTCTCTACCTACCTTTTGGAAGTCAACAAAGCGCGATTTATTGGTGTCCAGCATGAACCTTCTTCGGTTGGCGCACACAGGGTTCTTGCAGATGGTGGGTTGTGTATATTTGAATTGCTGCTCCACATCTTTAATGACAGACTGGCAGTCGAGGCAGAGAAAAGTACCGCTCACCAGCTCCGGGTGAACAGGGTGTGTACGCACCACTTGCCCGCTGATGCGCAGCAGGGTGCCGATACGTGCGGTCGAAAGCTCACGGATCCTGCAGAGAAGTGACACAAATAGCAAAGTAACCAAATCTTCTGGCTTGTGGAACATATTAAGGAAATCAGAGCTCTTGATTGCGACGATGGTGGATTGTGCATGCTAACAAATGCATACAGTACATTTATTTATTCGATAGCAATCGATAAAACATGTACAGCTCAATGTTCAGTCCTGTGTATTCCAAGAAATTGTTAAGTTTACTTTTGCCTTGAAGGAAAATCAGAAAACGCCACGTAGAACTCTTTGGATGGTGGGATGTTTCCATGGTCTCTGGCAAAGTGGCGCACCGCTCTACAAAGGAATGGGTACACCCTAAACAGAGAATACAAAATAAAAAATTAGGCTGTTCAATCCTATTCTTCTCAAGCCTTAATTTAATTCAGGGGATTATTTTCTCCACCAGTATCAACCCCACTGTCGGGTTAATACTAAATCAGACTCACCTGTAGTACTCCTCTTGAATAGTGGTTGCCAGTTGTTGATTATAGTGTTCGATGTTGGTGAAGCTCACCGTCAGAGTGTTTCTCTCAGGTCGGATCAGCTCCTGAGCTTCTGCTAAATACAGTGGGTCGCCAGTTTTATCCTGAAACCTAAATATCAGAGTTATCAAAGAGCTTTGGAAAGACCATCACAATGATACCAAGATCACCTTGGGGAACATATCTGAGCCATTTGAATAATCGCCAAATCACTCACGAGGCTGAGTGCTCATCGATTGAGACAGTAATATGAGATTCCAACATAACTAGACTTATGCTATTTTAGGAAGTCCCCATTAGTGATGAGAAGTTTGGATCATTTTAGTGACTCAGTTCTTTGAATCTCGTTCATCAAAATGAACGAATCTTTTGAGTCATTTAGTTCATTTCGTTCGTTTGATCAGAAATAAAATTAAATGTTACATTTTCAATAAACAGCATGTCGTCATGTCTACATACACAAATTTGGGCTATAGTTCCAGTAATTAAAATATTACAATTCAGCTAATGAGATATTATGATAAATAAAATGACCAGCTCACCTCTCACATCTTCTGGTCCAAGTCAAATGACTTGGACTAGAAGACTCATGAGATGAACCGCTCATTTCTGTTTCTGGTACATAACCTACGGAGGCTTTGCGTTGCATTGCGCATGAACGCCAAGTAGAAAATAAATGAATCACTCCCTGAGACCACTCATTCTTCTGAATCACATTAAAGACTTGTTCAAAAACAATGAATCGCTCATGAACGACCCATCACTGGTCCCCATCTTTCAGACAGTATTTTGTAGTGGCTTTGTCAGTAGTGCTTCAGAAATCTGTCACTCTATTGCCCAAAGACGATAAGACCGCCACAGCAATCCAGGACCATTTGATTCTGGGAAATCATACAGTAAGTATTTATGAGCTCATATATGTGGAAGAAAGTAAGAAAGCATCTTCCTCCGAGTGTGTTACAACATGAGTGGCAGTTTAAAAGATGCACTTGTTAAGCTTCATGGGTCTTGAAGTCTTGGCCTTGACCTTCGCCACCAGGAAAGATGGCAGGTGAGAGGGAATGGTTTCCAGTTTAAGGCCCCTAACAGAAACCCAAGTTCAGTATGTTTGTTGACACACGTTATGAATTCCAGAGTTAATCAGTGAGGACATGAACTTTCCACATGAGTGAATATATGATGTCAGAGGTGTTTCAAAATGCCAGTCAATGGGGTCATACAATTAAACAATAATTTAGAAGTACCTTATGATTCTCAGATGTTTCGCATACATTATATGGCTAAACCTGTTAATTATTGAATTCAAGTGTTTCAATCAGGCCCCTTATCTCCAATGAAGCACAATCTAAATGCTTCAGTATACCAAGACATCTTGGATGATGCTGTGCTCCCAACTTGGTGGCAACAGTTTGGGGTAGACCCTTTTCTATTCCAACAGGACTCTGCCCCAGAGTCATTTATTTTAACACATATCATCCGTCAACAGAATCAACGTTTATTTGTATATCCTCATGAGACCTGGACTCTAATGTTGTGTACATTGCATAGCTGATAACTATAAAATCATTAATTTGAATCAATGTCTGTGAAAAAAAGGCAAAATAATTCAATATTATAATTATATATCCTCATATGAGGATGGAGCAATAGACAATGAAGTTGAGAGAAGGTGGTCCATTGGGCAAGAACAAATTATAGACAAACATGAAAGAGAAAACTGCTTTGAACTTTGGTACATAGTGGTAAATTACATATTGTATACAATATATAATCCGTTTTAGAAAGTAAAAATGAAAGTGCTATAAATAAAAACGAAAGGTTACAAAAGCAAGCACTATAGTTGGCCATTTCAATGGCATACTTAAGGATCACGAGTGCCCTCTACCGGCCGACTAACGCCGCTACAATCCTTTACGAACGCTTCGAGTGTCTCGGAATCGTGTTTGCTGTCGGAAAACATGACATTAATCTGTTTAATCTGACTTCATTTGTCCAGAAGTGACTCATAACGAGCTCTAGACTCACGACTTACTCCTCCAGAAACTCCAGGAAGAGTTTTTGACATTTCTCGGCGAGGTCATCGCGCACGTGCACGCCTGCGTTGGTGGTCTCTGCGGCAGGCTCCATGTCCAGCACCGGGGGGCACGAGCAGAGATCCGCCGCTGTGCTAAATGAGCTCTCGTGCTGCACACCTGCCCGCACCTGCACCGTGAACGTCACTGATTGAGCTCTACCTTACATCCGGGTTTCCCCAGAAGGTGTCAAAAAAAAAGTTTTATGTAGAAAAATTTGGAGATCAGGACTGTGGTGTGAGTTTTTATTTTTAATTAAGAAAATTTCTCAGGGGAAAAAAAAACCCCTTAAGTATACTGTATATAACATGCTTATCCACCACTTTGCACCTTATTATATACAGTATGCACTTGACAGATGTTTGAATTGAAAAATGTATTAATGCACTGTTAAAGTAGATTTATATTCTCTCTCTATATATATTTTTTGACAAATTACTTTGTATTTTCGGAGGGAAAAAACTGCTGTTGTAGAAACGTCATGGACCATTCTCAGCACACTAAATCTCCTCTGGTTGTATATCAACAGTTTCCATACAGCAAAACCACCCACTGGATTTTTCACACTTCAGAAGTTTCTCATCCCAACAGTGACTTTAATAAATCTTTTTCTATTTGTTATACCGCTGTCCCTGCCATGCCCGTGTCATTGCAGTGTTGTAAAAGACCAACTACTACTATAATAATAATTCATTCTCGATATCACTTATGCTGTATAGGATCACTGGAAGACTGCAGCCTATCCCAGGACACTTCAGGCATGAGGCGGGGTACACCCTGGACAGTAGGCCAATCCATCGCATGCTTACTCGGCACACACAATTTAGGAATGTCTTTGGACTATAGAAGGAAACAGGAGTACCTGGAGGAAACCCATTAAGCACAAGGAGAACATGCAAACTCCATGCACACACACCAAGAGGCAGAAATCTAATCAGAAAGTGTGAGGCCACCTGATGATTATTAAAAAAATATTGTGAATACTGAATCTTTCTACAGTGATGGATGAGGGAGTGTGAAGCTCATGCACCCTTATGTCAATCAGCGACTGATGATTTATGCTATAATGAAATAAGCCTTCAGGATAAGCAGGGACGTGCTCCTCAACATGTGAAAGCAACTATGTGTATTAAAATAAATAAATATAAAAGCTGGAAATTCCAGGCCAAATGCATATGCTCTATTAGACCTTCATTGGCTGCAGGTATTTGTTTAGAGCACCTGAGTGGTTAAGGTGCTGGACTACTGATTGGAAGATTCCAGGTTCAAATCCTAGCACCAACTTGCTATTGTTGGGTCCTTGAGCAAGGCCCTTAACCCTCAAGTACTCAAATGTTTATTAAGATAAAATGTAATGATGTCGCCTCTTGCTATTTCAGGTCCTTGCTGCTTTACCAATTAAACAAGAAGCAAAGAAACGATTTTTGTTAGTCAAATAAGACGTGTCCCCCGCCTATAATCGCCGTCCTCATGGACACCTGGCAAACTCCAAAGACTTCACAGCACCAGAAGGCAATACAGAAACCTTTAATTTTTATTTACCACACATTTAAAAAAGGGAACCACACTATACAAATGATATATTTCATAACAGGAAACGATGCCGAGGACACGCCTAAGGACCGGCTCGAGCACGTGCTGCTTTCCTTGGGATGTGTAGCTAAAATCTTTTCCTTTGTTAAAACATAACGTTCTGGCCGTATTACCGCACGCGCAAAGCGGTGGTATTCTTAAATCATCTAATAATGCGTTATTTTTCTGTTTTGTTTCATATCCTTTATGACTTTACTTTAAATGCACATAGGCAGTTTGCATGCAAACCGTAGCAGGTTGTTTTTTCTTTCTTTCCAGGAATAGATTGATTTCTTATCAGATTAAATGTCCAGGTTTATTTACAACAATGAAGTCTGTCCATCCTGAGCCAGTTCTGCTGAAGCGAGACACTCCAACATGCTCGGGTGTTTTTTTTGTTGTTTAAAGGTAAGTCCAGCTCAGTAGACTCCACATATGATGATACACACACATTTACACAAGCGGCTCTTTCCCGCTCGTCTTTCTTCTTTGCAGTTTTAAATAATAATTTTTAATTTTTTTTTTTTATCGTCCTCCATTCACACATTCCCAAGGACATAGGCTGAACGTCAAAAGGAATGATGTTTATTACATTAGGGACAACTTAAAAAACAAAAACAGAGAAAGTAAGAGAGATGGAGTGGGAGGGGGGGCGACGTAGATGAGGGGGCGAATGAAAAGAAAACGGTTAAGCCAGGTAGCTATAAGTGTCCTTCTCTCCATCCACTCTCTCCAAGTACTCCTTCTCTATAAGAATGTCGATGCATTTCTGAAAGAGAGAGAACACAACACACAGATTAATGCCCATTCGCGCCCACAAAAAAACCCTTAAAATCTAAATGAAAAATAAAATATTTGAATAGTGTTCCAAAGTAATCAGGAAGAAACCATAAGACAATACTCGAAAGAACAATATTCTGCCTAATGACAAGGCATTCATTTTCAGGAAAATAATCAACAACTGTGCAATATAAATGCCCACAAAACAAGTTAGTCTTGGTAAGTACAGTATATGAGCTCTGATGACACTAAAAGACTCCTTCCATAAATACTAAACATTAGAAACTTGTTTGCATTTGAAGTGCTGAAGCTTTGCAGTTCCTCTATAATCCTAAAAAACCATACATCATACATATTACAATTCAGGAGTACTGTTGTACTTTGTACCTTGATGACAGGGACTCGGGGCTTGAACCTGGAGGAGAGCTGGTTAAGGACCTCAGCCAGGAGCTGCTGGTGCTTCAGCATCTTCCTCATCTTCATAATGCGCACGATGGCCGCCTACAGCAGTACATGCATGGACAATTTACTCACACACACACAAATGGTTGGTCACAAAGGAAAGAGGTGTCTCACGGCATGAACACATACCTGTATTAAAAGCTTTCGATCTTCTTCTATGTTTTTGTGAGTGGTTTCCTGCTCTTGTTTCTGCTCTGTCTTCATCGGCACATTGATGTTCACTCGCAGCTTTTTACTGGAGAGGAAGTTAAATTATATAAATAAAAATAAATAAAAAAAATTACAAAACATTCAACATACTTAATAAACACAAGTATGGGACTAATTCATGTGTGAAAATCAATCCACATTCTCCCTTTTTCTTCTTCTTTTTTTTTTCTTCCACAATCTAGATGTGATTCAATACTTTAAGGTCGTCAGCTGAATTTAATTTATTGCCCCATAAGGCTGCTGAGTTTAGACCTGACCAACTGAAGCAAACCCATATCACAACACTTCCTCCTGAGGCGTGTACTGTGGACACTATGCATGATTCGCTTCCCTTCTTACCCTGGAATAGGGACTCATCAGACCATGTGACCTTTTTCCTTTGCTCCAAAGTGAAATTTTTATTCTCCCAAGCAAACTGAAGCCTTTTTCCAATTAGTCTCCCTAACAAGCTGTTTAGTCTCAATCCTGTGAGTTATTGTCACACTGTGGATCATGTAAACTTGGGTCACAATTTTGGGTTCAATAATTTCAAATACTATCAACGTAGATTAAACTACGCTAATCATGAACAGCGACTTACTTCTTATAGCCCAGGTAGAGTTTTATGAGGGTGTCTGGTTTAAACTCCACCTCGTCCACGTTAGCATTTTCATCCTCCAGGACCTGCGTCATGACACATATTTATCATGTAGAAGTAATAAACACAAAAGAAATGTAAGAAATGTAAATAATCAAAATCATGTTTTTTTTACTTCCTTTTTTAGATAGAATTCTGCACAGAAACTGTAACTTACCAGTAATTTGGACTTCAATAGAATCTGTAGGACCTGTACTAAAATGTCCTGTAATATAAAATATATATACATAAAAAAAAAAAAATTACTTTTTTATATTTAAAGATGTCAAATAAGTGCTTTGTGAAGTACAGATGATGCGAGATACTCACGATTTTGATTTGTGTGCTGTCAGTCAACTGCTGGACCGTGTACACGTCCTCTGTGTTGTACTGTAGGAGTATAGCCATCTGAAACGTTGAAGCCTACACAAAAAAAAAAAGAAAAAGAAAAAAAAAAGTGCTGAAGTAGAAGGTTGAGTCCTGTACATGTCATGTCCTGTACAAAGAGATTATCTTCTGCACCACGTTCCAGTCCAGTAGGTGGTGGTACTGGACCAAATGACCATGAAGTAGAAGAACAAGCAATACTCTGACAAAAACGGTGGACGATAGAAGCCATTTGATTTTCTGCAGGATTCGTCAATTAAATATTTTTTTTAACATTTACTTAAAAAGTTAAAACGCTGAATTAAATCTGAATTGAAAACCAAAGAAAAAGAAAAATCTATGAAATTCCATACTTGATTAAATCACACAGCTCTAGACACCATGTTAGTTTAAGTATAGATGGAAATCATCGACCTGACATGATATCATTATACCTAGGTGCGTTTATATATTTTATAAATAAAACTATTTATCCCAAGGGGGGCATTTTAAGATGATTCGCTTTGTATTGCGAATCTGTAAGTAATAGATGAAGGCAAACATGACCAAGTTTTTTGAACCTGAGGGACTAGTAGATAACAAAAATATTGACCATCATCTTGCAAATGTTTTTTTGCTCTTTTCAGATATATACACTTATATTTACACTTACATACATGTATAAACCCCAATAAAGAAATACCAAGTCTGGACTCTTCGCTTTACCCACACGTGCTTCTGAATGTGCTGGAGGTGTGTCCTATACCTGCAGGGTATATCTGTTCTTGAAGCAGTTGGTGACCAGCTCTCCTTTGGACAGGTGGTACAGCCAAGTGAGTTTGCGGCCGCTGTGTCTGCTGGCGTAGAAGGCAGTGAACCTTTGGTAGCTCCTCTCCAACTATGTGTGGGTTTGGGGGGGAAGCAAGACAACATCCAGGAAAAAAAAAAAAAAACCTGTTAGGAAACCATGCACAATGCAATAGCAATGCAATGAAGAACTGTTTAAGTAAAAAATATATATTTAAATCGATTCAACAGGCTTCTGCAGGTTGAAAGAACAAACAAACAAAAAAAGAAACGGAGGTGTTCATGTTCAAGCAGTAGAGCATGTATTAAGACTCAGTGGAGCAGACAAGATCTTTGGCTGAGAGGATAACACTCCTTGGGATGAGGAAATGAACTCGAGTACAAGATTGCAAGCAGTGTTCTGATGCCAGTGATGACAGACTGCATGCTTTTCCTAATTAAATAGCTCTATGTATGTCAGCATGAATGGAGTCTATATTGTGTGTGTGTGTGTGTGTGTGTGTGTGTGTGTGTGTGTGTGTGTGTGTGTGTGGTGTTACCTCAGAGGGCAGCGCAAAAGTGCAGGATTGCTGGAAAGGCCAGGAACCGGAGCTCAGCACCTGGATACTGAAATCCACTGAGGGGGAAAAAAAAATAAATAAATAAGCATTAAAGGAAGAGAGGGGGAAGAAAAAAAAAAAGAAAAAAAAAAAAAAAAAAGGTGGCAGTGGTAAATTCATCGCTTGTACATACAGTCCAAAGGCTCCGAATTAGTGAGGTGCTTCTTGAACTGCTCGTTAAGGTCCTTGCTGACGCCGATGTCCTGGAACATGCGCTGAAGCTTGGACGTGTACTCGAAGCCACATGCTTGCTGCAAGATGACATACAGGCATATTGGGTTACTTCAAAGGCAAAAAAAAATTAATAAATAAAAATAAATACTGATTGATGACTACCAAAATCAAACTTCTAAGAGATTCTGGCATGACTGTGTTGTTCTAGTTGATGAATTCTACTGATATGCCAAAAGAAACGCTGGCATTAAAGCAAGGTGGCGGAACCTTCAGTTTGGAGATCATGCTGGCCTCTGCGTCGTCGCTGGCGCTGTTCTGGTGAACCAGGCGCTTTGCCAGCATTTTCGCATAAAACTTCTGGAACACATCTTTATCCTCAATGTACTTAAACACCACCATCTGGAAAATGAGAACATAACACAAAGAGTCCATGATGAGTCCATGATGTTTTTTCTTTTACATAGGGCCTGGATTTCTCTGGGGTGTAACGGGACACATTTTCGGACAGGACGCTGGGTTCGGCGATAATCATGATCTGAGTAAATAAGGTCTAGCATTAACTAGTGCTGGGGGATTTTCTCGATTAAATAAGTTAATTCATGGTTCATTCAATAACTCATTAATTAACGGAAGAGGCAGCTTGTCGCTTCACTTCAGAGAAGTGTTGTGCAGTTATTGTTGGAAATGAGTCTCTCGACGTAGGAAAAAGTATTCATGGTTGAGTATTATTTCCGCTCATACAGAAGTGGTCGTGAACGGGGACCGAGTTTGAAAATGGTGTCGGGAATAATTCCTTCCCATCCCATTCCACCAATCTTGCACCACCTGATGCCTACTCGTGGGGAATGTAAAGAGGAGTGTGTTCAACTGGCAAGAACCATCATCTTCTGCAGGAGTCTGAGCAATAGCACTTGTGCTTTTCAGATTCTCCACTGTGCCAAAGTCTGAATGTTCTGCAACATGGTTCACACTGTGCCTCATACGACACTGGATCTTTTCATTTTTTTCTTGGATCTGTATTTACCCACAGCTGAGCCTGTCTTCCTGTTTAGGAAGAAACATGGCCTGTTTAAAAGTTTATAGATTTACAATATTTATTTCCTCCACTTCTCTGTACTGAAACAGGTCTGAACTTCAAAACGCACTGAAGTGTAACCCCTCGTATTTAAGCACTTTACTGGCTGAACAGGTTACATTACTACAACTCACTACACACAACTCAACACACAACTCAACAAGTTGAACCAAATCAACAGACTGGGCATCACACCTAAGCGTTAATTTGTCTAGACGACTAGTTACTGAATTCACAATATCCTCACATTTGGCACCCGTTAACTTTTACATATTTACACGCAGTACTACAACCCACCACTTGATTTAGAGTATCCTCAAGCTCGGCCTCCTCTGGGTTCTTGGAGCTTTTCTTAAGCAGAGAGTCACAGTATCGGGCCAGAAGTTCAGGAGACTTGCTGGACGACTGGACCATCCTGGTGACGGCGTTGTTGTTGATGAAGCGCCCACAAGCCTGGAATTGGCACATGATCACTTTAACAGACATGAAGTACATCATGACATCATGTAAAAAAAATAACACCAACAGAATAACAGACTCATTCAAGTTGCATGACATACGATCTAGGACCTCGTACTAAAGTGACCCAGATACGATTTTAAAAAACATTATAAGGTGGGTTTAGACAGCCTGAAGAAAAAAAATCTTATCCGTCTCATAAGAGGGTAAAAAAATTAAATAAAATAACAACATGCGACTGGTAATGTGAATTCAACCTACATTACCATGACAGAGTGGAAGGAACCAAAGCGTTACCTTATCCAGTGCAGCGACAAAGCCAGCATCGTTATTGAACGCAGACATCACTAAAGCGTTGTATTTCTTATGGACGTCCAAAATAGTCTGAACGTACATTTTGGGGTCCTGGATAAAAAAGGAAAAAGACAGACAGTTACAATTTTTTTTTAAGAGTTTAACTCATAAGATTAGAGAAATAGACGCTCTCTTAATGAATCTTCAAACTCACATTAAGAGCAGCTTCCCCACATTTCTCGATAGCAGCAAGGCCTTGGTTGTAGATGTGCGTTTCTAGAAGCTTCTTGAGCTCTCCTAAACCGTCTGTGATCCGAGACACCAGGTTGTACATACGGCCGAGGTCTGCACAAAAATAAATAAATTATCGATTCATCTTTGTTACTTTTAAACGCCATTCAGTCAGATTTTGTTATTCGATATTAAAACTTAATAAGATGTTTAAAATTAATAGTCTAACAACTTTTTGGATTTACTTGTTTAAAAACTTTTGTCGATAGAATAAAAGGTTCGTCACAGAAGTAAAAGAATCACAGGAAATAAAATATGTTTGATGGACAGAAGGGTTTTATATGATGAACACTGTGGTGAATTTTCTCTTGATAATAAAAACGTGTGTCGCGTTTTGAGTCTGATAATCGATTCAAAATGTAAAACCCTCAGACCAGAACCAGACACGCCCCAGATTCAAAGTGCAGACTGAGTTTTATTTAGACCGCCACACCTTCGTTCTTGTCTGCATCTAGAAGATTTTGGAACTCTGTGTGAAAGATCTCCAGATGTTTTTCGATGAGAACCTGCTCACACTTCCTGGCCAGCTCATCCTGCGTGCTTTCATGGAGGTAGACCTGTACCCTCCTCTGCTCTTCCAACAAACGCGCCTCCGCCTGCACCCACACAAGCATAAGACAGCCTTAGACATTTTAAGCAAACACAGACATGCACACAGAGGAAAAAATTAAGTAAAAAAATAAATAAAATAAAATTGTGATTTATCCAGAGGAAACTGCTAGCACAAATGGCATGTACGCAGCGTCTGAAACTAACTGCTGTTCATGCTTGTGTGCCTTCATGTTTGTTCTTATAAGGCAATCTGGCACACGGGTCCATACTTCAAATGCTTGATTCTGAGAAACATTCCTCTGTGCATGTTTGTTTTTTTACATAATTAAAACTTATGGGATCAAGTTAACCAGCTGGCTGAACAATTAACCGCCTGATTAGAAACGATAAAAAAAGGAAAAAACTTAAAACCTTTGCCAATGCCAAACCTTTTTCATGTACTCAGTGACCGGGTTCTGCTCGAGGAATTGTGTGCTTTCCCTCGTGTAGAAGCGCTCAGTGTCAGCCAGGAACTGAGTCTCAAAGTATTCCTTAAAAACGGACAGAGTGGGACCTTTGGCGAAGGCATCGTCCTCGTTCAGACCCAGCTCAACTAAACAAATGGAAATCTCTCATTATTATCTACTACATATAATAAATAGTAGAATAGTGTAACAATTAATATTTTTACATGCTAGTCACCTGCACCCACTGGTAGCTTAGCTGATTGCCAGCCGAAAAAAAAAAAAAAGTTGACATTTTCCCCTAATTGCATACAGATTTTCACCAATCTCTCACACAACAACTTGTAATTTTTATTTCAGTGACTGAAAACACAATCTACAATTATTAACCTTAGATTTACTCCGGAGTTGGCCACTCTAAGTGGATTTAATCTAGACCTTAATAACTTAAATGAAAAGTGCAAAAACATAATAAAATAAATGCCTGGCTTCAATACGTAGCCAAAATGTTAATGTACGCTGTAAATGATATACATTTCGATACATGGATTACATTCATAAAATATTCTGTAGTGTGCAAGTAGAAGGCATCTCTGGACGAGCTAGGCAACGATAAGGGGACTTGTATTATTAAAACTTTACAATTGAAAGAGATAATACAAGCAGGCTTTAAATATAAATTACTTCTTTTATGTCCCTATTTATCAGGGCCCGTATTCACAAAGCTTCCTAAGCCTAAAAGTTGCTCCTATTGACAAAATTCTAAGAAAATTCTTAGAATTATGACATTTTCTTAGAATTTCCCCTTAAATTTAGGACAAAATCTTAGTATTTTGGTATTTAGTATCTTAGTAAATCTTAGATAAAAATGATTCACAAAAAATCTTATCCCTAAAAACAGCTCCTAAGGTAAAAATTGTTAAGAGTAGAGAGGAGGACTTTTAAGAGCCTTAAGAGTTTCTATAGCACAGTGTTTTTCAACCAGTGTGTCGCGGTACACTATTGTGCCGTGAGGGATCATCAGGTGTGCCGTGGAAAATTATTCGGTTTCACCTAATTGGTCTAAAACATTTTTTGAAAACTAATAAGTGGCGAATAATATGTGGAATTGTCGAGTGTCTGCACTGTCTACACCGGCAGAGTAATCATGTCATACTCTTCCATATTAGTAGGTGGCAGCAGAGAGCTAATTGCCTTGTATTTCGAGATAAGAATTAGTGATTAGTGATTGAGCTTCTCAACCCTGACTGCTATAAAAACAGAGAGAGATAGACTAAGGCCTTGTTCACACGTATGTTCATATAGAGCGTTTTTCTGCCGTTCGTAGCGTCCGGTGAGCGCGGATGAAGCGGCGAGGGTTTTCTACACATAGGAGTCAGCGAGAGTGTTCACACGGGCTTTGATGACGTGCGTTTGTCCGGTGTGCGTTTATACGGTGTAAAAAAAAAAAAAACCGTTGCATGCAGCTTTTTCTTGGCGTTCAAATCCCAACAAACGCAAGGAAATAGCGTCTAGTCCGTTTTCTCCGCGTCTATTCAGGACCGGATATATCCCATGATCCAACATGCTATACATAGGGAAATGCGGAAAAAAGCTAAATAAAATGCTTAAAAAATAAAACTTGCGCGGAAGTGTTCGCATTTCTTCATAAACCACAAAAACTTCCTTTAATCCGACGTTGTGCAGTCAGAGGGTGAACCCAGTAGCGGCGGCGATTTTTTCCCCTCCCTACGTCGCTGTAATATTTATTTTTTATATATATATATATATATATATATATATATTATAGAAAAATATAATAATTTAATTTGAATTTTTAAAACAAGAAGATTAATGTCTAATACAGCAAAATGGTCCACATTAAAACGAGGCACCTCAAATAAAACG
>JAQQZT010000018.1:18343803-18366377 GCA_030068275.1 Clarias platycephalus | reverse complement strand
GAGCGCCACTACAAAACGCAGAATAAACGTCTAGGACGTTCAGAGCACGTTCGTTTATCCAAAAATTTAACGCCCGTGTGAACAAGGCCCAAATCTGTCAAGTCTAAACTCTGTTTTCCGAAATTAGGATTATTCGTCATCAGGACAGCTTCACAGGACTGCCATTTTCTATCATCGTGCTCCCGGACTGTTCACTGAAATTAATGAGCCCGGCTCATTTCTCCCACATCCCCACACGCGCATGCATACAATATACCGGACTTTAGACATTTTATACATTCACTTACACAATGAAAATATTGGTATCTGGTGCACCACAGTGTCTATTTTTTGTATAATACACATGAGCTACCTTCCGTGATTGAACCGGATGAAGAACCGCGGTCTGATCATATCTGCAGAAATTCATAACTCGAATGTTCGTAAGTCTGGACTACCTACACTACAATTTCCCTCCAGATTAACAAAGATTTATCTTATCGTTTCTTATTTGAAGACTCAGGGTGAGAATTCTCTGTAAGTCTTTAGAAAAGCAAATGCCAGACACTAAACTGATTATACTTTTCAGTACAACATTATAGAAGGAATAATAATTTTTTTTTTAAAAGAGTAAAGGAAGTGTAAACGCTCAGAAGAGCGCAAGGACACACCGTAGGACTGAACCACGCCACTGATGAGTCTGGTGTTGATCGTCTCTCCATTTCTCTCCTTCTCAATAAGCTTCAATACTGCATTTGTAACCTGACAAAGTGAATAAGGACAGGTTTGATTAAAAACAAAACATCAGTGAGTAGATTTTGTTACACAATAAAAGTGACGATGTCTATAGGTGTATAACTACTGTAGTCCAGAGTTTCTTGCTTTCTGCTGTTATAAGTTCCACTCTTTCTGGGAAGGCTTTCCACGAGATTCTGGAGGGGTCCCTTTGCTAAATTTCCATTAAACCATTATGGCATCTGGCAGACACCCTTATCCAAAGCGAGTAAAGGTTCAGGAGGAAAAAAATTAAAAAATAAGTAAATTCAGGGCCTTGCTCAAGTGCCCCAATAATGTCAGCTTGGGGTTTGAACCTGTAACTCAATTAGCAGTCCAAAATCTTGGACATCTACCCCTGCCGCAATGGTACAAAATCGTTCCGAGGCCTGCATTCTAGACAGATTTGTTGCAGTTAGTGCACTCTACTTCTGTAGCGTTAGTCGACTGAGCTCGGAGTTTCACTTTGAAACAAGTTTATACTTTTGAAGAGTCAGTAGTTGAAGTATTTTTCGGAGCTTGCTGTTCTGGAACGAAAATAGTTTGTGTAAAAAAAAATAAAAATAAATATTTTTAAAAAGTCACTTTCACTTGTATTGGCTTCTGTCATCACCCACACCTCCTCGGTTTGTAACAGCTATACAACACTGAGAAAATGGTTTGTGTGTGTGTGCTCGTTTTTATGCTGATGGTTCTGAAAAACTAAATCCATGGATTAAACCGTTCCTCAGATTCCCCCTGGGAGATCCTGAGAGGACCAAGTTGTGACTATTAGCGTTGAAAAATGTGTATAAATACATAATTCATTTGCAAACCTGAGAGACCAGTGTGTATGCGAAGATCATTTCAAAAGACGAAGATTATATCATTAGGAGGAAAAACTCTGAAGAGAACAGCTGTGCTATCATTAGTCGAAGTAACAACAGCTAACAAGGAGGTAATGAAGTAAAATATACAGCCTTCATCTTCCGTGAATCAATCCAGAATAAATGTGGATGTGAGAAAGTTGTTGTTACTAAAGGCCATATTACACAGTGTCAGGACCTTTGTAGAAACTAATATTACTTTGGTACATTATGTGTGGTGTTGTAACACTGGTCATACCTTTTGACTTTTTCTGAATTTGTCTTTATGTACCAAGATGTCTAAAAAAAATCCTTATTGTAGATGGGGGGAAAAACAAATTTGGTTATGAATATTGATTATTCTGCATGTCGATTCATGAATCTCCTGATGCCGACTTTAAAATAAATTTAACGTTTTATTAACGATGCCAGTGACTGGAATTGACGTTTTTTCCGTTTTATCAGCCTCGTATATAACCGATTCTGCGCATGAGTATCCGAGTTGTGCAACAGAAACAATTTTTATTACGTTACATTATAAAAATTGCACATGTTAAACAGCCTCCGATCTGCTTTTTCTCCAAACTCTGCGAATGAATTAGTCTCGAAACCCACTCATTACACACGCTTACACCAGCCTCAAAACTCACTTAGTCTTGAAATACGTGTTAGAAGCTGCATGTGCTCACAAAAAGCTGTCAGTCTGCGCTGTGCTCGCAGTGGATCAACATGTGCTCAAGACTTTAAAAGCATCTCAGGCTGCAAATTGCTGTCGTTTCTTTACAAGCCGACAATTTTAATAATTTTAAAAAGCCTTCCGTTTAACACATCATGTGTTCATGGAGCTTGCTTTGTGGATCTCACAGAGGCATCATCATGATGGAACAGGGTTGGGGCCTTTTAGCTCCAGTAAAAAGAAACTGTAAAGCTACAGTATGACATGATATTCTGTATAGTTTATTTTATTATTTACCTTTATTTAACCAGGCAAGACAGATTAAGAACAGGTTTCTTATTTACAACTGTGGCCTGGCAAAGGCTGAGCCTTTTGGGGGAAATAGGGAAACTAATAAAAATAAAACATTTTAAGAAAGATACATATATACAATATAAACGAAGTTACGAGAAAAATAAAAGCAAAAACAGTAAATAAGTTACATATTTAAGGAAAATTATTTTTTTTATTTTTTTTAAGCTGTTTGCTTTAAAATTTGTGATAAGTTTGTGGGTAGAAAACAAGTGGGTGTGATGGTCAGTGTCCACCTGGTGCACTTATAAGAAACCAATTGTGTAAAAAAAAAATAATAATAATAATAAAAATAAATAAACAGTCTACATATATAATAAAACTGTAAAGTTGGTGTGTCTGTACATTGAAGGTATTTGTGGAAAAATCTTTTTGGGGGGATGCAAGTTTTTTTTTTTTTTTTTGCCTGTGTGCTTGTGCACGCATCACGGACAACTAGTGAACAAATTTTAACGGGGGTTTTCATTAAAATTGGGGTTTTAATGGGGTGTAACATATAGGCAATCAGCCCATGAAAAAAAGAAGACATGCTACTTAGAAATTTTAATTGAAAACGCCTCTATTTTCAGAAAAAAGGAAAATCATTAGTTCATCTAAAAATTCAACAGGTGGCGCTGTACATTTTTTAAAACGCACTTATAATTGTGCAGTTGAATTCCATGCGAACAACATTGCGGTAAATAAATAAATTAAAATGTCTTCATACTGAGGAGGAGAAACAAACCTGTTTGTTCAGCGGTCGAAACAGGCATTCTCTCCAGGTCACCAAGGCCAGCTGGAGAGAAAAGGGAAAAAAAAGAAAGAAAGAAAGAAAAAAAAAAGAAAAAAGAAAAAAAAAAGAAGCATTCGGGATTAGCACAGCTCTTGCTCAATCGTGCACACACACACGAGGACTTCGGTCATCCTTACAGAGTAGATTTCGTAGATCCCCTTGCGACCCTCGTCACATTCGCGGCGAACCCAGTGGCGATTGAGGTAGGCACAGATACCATTGAGCACTTTGCTGGAGAACCGGTAATCCTCCCACTGCTGCGTGTAGAACTTCAGAACGCTCTCGTCCATTAAGTCCTCACCGTCCTGGGAACACAGCACACAGTGCAATAAGGCACTAGTTTTATTCAAAATTTTATGAAAAAAAATCTTGACCTTATTCTCTGCATCATCTTGGGAAAAAAAAGAGAATGATATATTTTGTACCTTTAGTAAGTTAGTCAGGTAATTCTTCAGGAACTCTTTTAGTCTCTTGTAGAGCTCGAGGCCCACGAACTGGGCTCCTCCTGGAGTGGGTGCCTTCTTGGAAGGTTTGGATTGGGGGATGCCCGGCCCGCGGGCCTGGTTCGACTGGTGCACGCTAGTGCAGTAATTATACACATGACTGGAAGCATGGAGTCAAGGAATTGCGCGGATAATACAGACCACGTATAAACATAATATATTGTGCTTAGAGATTACAACATTGTTATTATGAAGCTCTTAAAATTCTGTCGTTGTAGGTTACTATAGAAACAAGATGACCGACAGAGCTGCGTTAATAAACAATTAATCGACGCCTTTAAATCAACAGTGCTGAGCAATATGTTAAATCAGTACTGACAATAACGCTAAATTTTTTCCCTTCTCACACCTTCTAACTAGTGTATTAATACTACTAGATGATATTCTCGCCTGATGAATAAAGCGCCGAAGGAATTCAGATTGATCGATTTGAACCACACACACAGGATACGTGTAGAGCTCCATGTAGCGAGATTTGGCCATGCTCTGGCGAGTGTACACCTGCTGAATGCCCGCTCGCAGGTCATCCCAGATCTGGTCCAGCCCAATCTGTTTGAGTCCATGAGGGTTCTGGCTCCTGGTAGACGACATCCTCGGTCCTGTCCCCGTCTCCGTCTACCCTGATGCTGTGTGTCGCGATCTCTTCCCTGCGTTCGGCTCTTCGTGTCCCTTGGCTCAACAAGGAGGCGCCCAGCTAGTCCTCCATAGGGCGCGGCGGACAGCGAGGACGATGTGGAGGCAAAAGACGAGGCCTCGGACCGGGGAGGCAGAGCGCCTGGTGAGCGCTGGGGACACTTAAGTAAGAGTCAGGAAAGAAACCTGGAGGAGAACAGGGAATAAAAAGATCCAGGGTTGCATGAGGACGTGTATGGACTTGCACTTTAATCAGAAAGAAAACATACTTCTCTGGATTATAAATTTAAATAAGCAGTTTATGTGGTCGTGTTCGCTTAATGCTGTAACGTGGAACATACTACAAAAAAGTAAGGAATATTAAAGTGCTTTTAATGCATATTGTACTGTGTATGACTGTGTATCTGACAAATGTGAATGCTTATACAAGGAAACTGATAGATTAATATCCAAGCCAAAGAGCCTGGATATTGGACAGTGGCAGCCAGATTACATCACTTTTCTTACAAAATTTTTTTTAAAATTACTATGCCCGTCTGTCACTCCGGCTTCGTCTTCCTCCGAATAGAAGAAGCAGCTGTTTTCCCTCTGGATAATCAGGGCTCGTGAGGAAGCGACACTATTCATTACATCCAGCAGTTTCCTTCTTGTAACCATGGCAACAGCACCAGGAGCACGGACAATAATAGTCGCGACGGCGGTGGTGTCATTGCGCACCATGTCACCGGCAATTAGCTCCATCGTGAGATCGGTCGCAATATCGTGTCAGTTTGGAGGAGTGAAACTTCACCGACCTCAAAGACTATCTCCATATTATTTTTTAAAGACATGTCTGGACTGCGGTTGTTTCCGTGGCTTCAATTAAGCCATGAGATCAGTATCTCCTACACAATGAGTGATTAGTCAGATTCATTGTTTACAGCTCAGTCATCGTGACTTATTTTGCAGCGACGTGAACGAGGGCAATCAGGGATCGAGCGTCATATAAAAAAGGGGGGGAAAATCTTTTGCAGCCTCAGTCGAGAAGGAAGTGACCGAGGACAGGGGAAGTTGTTGTTACTGAAGCGCTTGACATATTTCCACCACATCCACATTATGGAGATTGATAGGACGGGATGTTCATGGAGACATTAGCTTGTGTTTTGTTAATGTTAGAGAAAATGTCAATTTAGAAAATCAAAACATGTGTGTCGGTCAACAACCGAGAACTTCATCTATGTGTGGATGCTTGGAATAAGAACAGTTATTAGTCTCTCTCTCTCTCGATTGAACCGAGGGAAAAGCTAATCCAAGCATGTTTTGTCCAGTAAGATTAAATTTACACAGACACAAGAGGAGAACGTGCAACAGCCCAGACAGAGAGTAACCCGAGCTCAGGATCGAACCACTGACCTTGTGAGCAAAGTGTTTTTTTTTTGTTTTTTTTGCTGGTATTCAGTAAGGCAGATCTTTTTGATAAAGAGGAACCATTTAAAATGTGATAACGTATTCAAGTATAATGGTGCTGCGCTCATAAAGCGGTCATATCTACCTGCATGTTATAGTGTCCACAATGCTGCACTGCTGAATAACTACAAATCCTGCAAATTCATCCAAACTCGTCTTTGACTCGAACTCCTATCTGTGTGAAAATTGTAAATGACCATGACCAGATCAGCTTCAAATCACAAACTGAATGAATTACAGCCATTTTATATCTCGGACATACCGTCAAATATAGGGATGGGAATAAACAGGGACTACCCCATACAACATATTCACAGTATCCAGTTGCTGTTTTGATTTGTATTGCGATTTCTTAAGCACATAAACTGCATTGTATTTCTCCCACATCTAATTGAATATACTGTAAATTCTTTATTTTTATTACGTCTACAGTATTATTGCACAGCATTATCTATAGTATTTAGCGCGCGCCCTTATTCAAAGCGGCTTACAGGACAGCTTGCGCGTCTCGATCATCAACGCTCATGCTAGTCAGTATATTGTGACTTTTTTTTCTGAAAATCTATTGGTTTTCTAATGTCAGCAATCCTTTAATATTATTATTTTTTTCTCCGATTTTCTCCCCAATTTAGTGGTGGCCAATTCCTCTATTCCAATACCATTCTATCTATTCTACCATACTATAACGCGTTTCCACCGAACCGCGTGACGCCAGCTGACCGCATCTTTTCAAACTGCTTGCTCACGCACCATTAGGGGCGGAGTAACACACTCGGAGGAAAGCGATAGCCGCTCCTTCCGCGTGCGCGAGCTCACAGACGCCCCTGATTGCCTGTAGATTAATGTGGGAGCACAAAGTACCGCTCATCCCTCCCCTCTGAGAGAGCTCGGCCAATCAGCTCTCTCTAGACCTCCAGCTGTGAGAGGTTACAGCATCACCTGGGGATCGAACCAGCGAACTCCGGATGATAGGGCGAGCACTTTATAGGGGCCTCCGAGTGGCGCAGTGGTAATGTCAGCAATCCTTACTAAAAATATAAAGCTTTCACACTCACAGTAATTGATTTGTACCATGCACAGGAACACATTATTTTTGTGGTCCGTACTTGGGTACACTTGAAGATGCTCTCGTGGCAGTATGGGCCTAGTTGGTTTGTGAACCACCATTAAACACAAAGTAATGAAGAGAACGAGGAAGTCACGCTTTACACTATGCATAATTTTGATTGATAATTCAGGGGGGAAAATGTCAAGAAGAATGTTCTTGCGTGTCTTCCTACTGTATCGGCAATGGATGTGTAGGTCAGAGGAGGAGACTGGAGCCTGCTACGTGCACACAAAGATTTCGGGGGAGACCGACAGCAGTGATGACTTTGCATCTAAACAGCGATCAACTTCCGTGTTCAAGCACGATTGGTTTCCATATCTGACCCGATCCGTGCCCGAGTACCCCTTGAGGCCACCTTTACAAGCGGGAGTGGTTGTGTCCTTACTGATAAAAATGAACCAGACTTTGGGGTCAAGTGTTCTCAGGAACAATCCTAATGTGAAAACACCTTTAGTAATCAAATATTATTTAGAATATTATATATTACTACATAGAGGACCGTCAAAATATCTTTTTATTAATTTTATCAATTTATCTTTGATTCGTAGGAGTAACTACATGAAAAACATTCCATTCAATTTGGCTTTTGCAAACATTTAAACAGTTTTTTCCCCTGAAACATTGATAAATAACGTCCAATCTATGTGTCAAATATTGTATGAGCTGAAATATCAAACGCAGCCATCGGGAGGTCTATGAAGACACACCTACGGGAGCGTAGCTACCGATGTGAAGAAACAAACGGTTTCCTTCCACTTCACTGAGTAACATGAGTTGACCATGTTTGCTCTTGACTAAAACTGGAGACTCCTTCCATGGACACTTCATTAGACGAAACCTCGCCGTCTTATGATATCGTTTCATAATTGGCGAGGTTCTATGACTCCTGTCTGGGCTGCGGTTATGGAAAATGAATCAACACCTAACAGATCAACCAGAAAACACTTCCTGTTTATCAGTAAACATCCAGCTGTTTGTCAACATCACAGAGATGCTGTATAACAAATGCACTCACTGTACATGCAGCTATATGCACGCGCTCCCTAGCTGTTCTCGTTTGTATTATTATGGGATGCTTTTAATATTATGGGATACGTAATTTAAAAAAAATCACATCAGCGCGCGCTAAACAATAATAAAATGCTAGTTATCTAATGATGTTTCGTTTTCACTGCGGCCTGAATAAACTTAAAGTCACTCATTAAAACAATTGATTATAGTATCTGTATAGTAAAAAACAAACAAACATAGCAGCAGCATTACAAAACCACATTTCTGATATGCTAGGTCTGATATGCTAGCCGTTAAAGCTAAAAAAAAAAAAAAAAAGGCTAAAATGCTAACAAGGCTAGGGTTACCGTGGGGACGGCAGGCCCGAGCTGGGAGTTTCATTAAACTACAAATAACAGTATTGATATATTTAAAAATACAGTATGCAACAGCGTATTGAGTAGATATAAACCTAGTTAGACGGTGAGGTTATACGGGTTAAGCCTAAACTAGCAGTCATGATGGATTTTTTTTTTTTTTAGTTAAACAAACCTAGCCGGCTAAATGCGCGCTCTTACCATTGTCCAGCAGCGCGCGAGAGTCTCAATCTTCAGATCCCGACAACATGAAATTAGAACAAACCTACAATTTCTTTACACTTTCCAGATAGTTCTACAATTCTCAAATTAATTTTAAAAAATCCACCGAACAACCCCCCGATCTCCCGTGTAACGCAGTCCAGTTTTCGCTAACAAAGCTACAACTGCAGTTACATCAAGAGGCAAAACGAAATACTACAAGCAAGTGCGCTACATAGTGGATAAAGTATACCCTTATCTGCGTTAGGTAAGTGCACTAGGTATCTGAGATGGACCTATTTAGGACCAACCCAATGATATTGGCTTTAAAGTGTGCTCACAGAAATGTGTCCGTAAAGAAACTCGGAAAGGAAAGGATGGCGTTCCGGTTTGCTGCGTACTGTACACGAATAGAGCTTATGTTGGGGCTGATTTCAATAAAATAAATTGTATTTTGATATTATAATATAAATTTAATAGCTATTATGTAACTATACATAATATAGATTTATACATAAATTTTATTTCTTATTTATTTATTTGGTTTGTACATTTATTTAATTTAACATAATATTTGTTTGTTTGTTTGTTTTTTGATTACTAAAACAAAAAATAATAAATAAATAAATCCGATAGCTATATTGAGAAGTACACAGTTACCACTGTCGCCTTGCACCTCCAGTGTTGAGGGCTTGATTTCCTCCTGGGTCTGTGTGCATGTTTTTCCCGTGCTTGGAGGGTTTCCTCCTGGTACTCCGGTTTCCTCCCACAGTCCAAAGTAATGCAGATTAAATTAATTGGTGTTCCCAAATCTCCCTGTTGTGTGGGAATGAGCATATGTGTGTGTATGTGTGCCCTGTTAAGGATTGGCACCCCATCCAGTGTGTACCCTGCCTCATGCCCTAAGTCTCCAGGGATAGGCTCTAGGCCCCTGCGACCCTGTACACAGGATAATGCAGTGTAGACCATGAGTGAGTGAATGCTTAACAATGTGGACTCTTTTTTTATGACTCGTTTTTTATGGTCTCCTCCAACATCAAAGACATGCAGATTAGGATAATTGCCGTTCCCAAATTTCCCTTAGTGTGTGTGTGCGCATGTTTCAATAGTTATAATGGTGGCATAGCTATAATGGTGGCATTTATACTAAGGTGGCATAGTGTTTAGCACTGTGGCGTCACATCTCCAGGGTTGAGGGGTCGATTCCCGATTGAGCCTGATGAATCTTGGCATTCTCATCTATGCAAATATACAAATATGCCCTCGGAAACAAATCCATTGATGGAAAAACCTGGTCACTCAGTACTTTCAGGTCGTCAGCTGACTTCATTTTTTGGGCACATAACGCTGCTGAACCTGGACCTGACCAACTGAAGCAATTGCAGGACACTGCCCCTACAGACTTGTATGTAGGCACTAGGCATGATGTGTGCATCACTTTATTCGCTTCTCTTCTCACCCTGATGCAGCTGCCACTCTGGAAGAGGTTAAATCTGATCTCATCAGACCACATGACCCTTATCCATCCACATCTATCATTTATGGTCCTTTTTTCCTGATTGACGTCACTGATAAGCGCTTTTTTCAGGCTGTTTAGTCTCAATCCCGTGAGTTCTCTTCGGATTGTGCATTTGAAAATGCTATTACTTTTTCTATTAACATAGCCGTGAGTTTTAGTGTTTACAGTTTAATTTGACTAAGCGTTTAAGTGATATCCCATCTTGAACACGTAGGATATTTCTTCCTCGAAAATGATGGTTCAGCACTATCTTTCCATGATTTAATAATGTGTTTTTCAGCTATTATCTCAATTTTAGTAGTTTCTGGCATCTCCTTAGTTGTTTTCTTTGCTTTGTTCAGAACAATAACGTGACCCTTCTGAAACAGAGTAACATCTTTACAATGACCACAGGACATGTCTTCTGATGTGGTTGTTTACGAAATGAGAAGCTCCTCACTGCATCAATTGAGGTTAAATATCTTGTTGCCAGCTGAACCATAATAATCACTGCAGTAATTTTCAGTGGAAGGATCTTGACTATTTGTTTAGTTAAATCCATGTGGTGACTTTTTTTGTATATTAGCTACAACTGCCTAGTGTTTCATATCATAAACGCTGTAGCAGCGTATATACTAAACAATCCGTAGTGATTTAACTTAGCATTACATCACAACAACAAACATTGCGTAAAAATTGACTCAAATTGGCTCCACTTTGATAAATCAAGCTTTATATCTGTTTGATTTTTAATTTTTCTCCTGGTGTATCACAATAAATAAACATAAACATTACGGATATTCTATGTACATGTTTATTTTCTTTATTTTTCATTTCCTCCTTAAACTCTAGGTGATTGACAGAAGGACACATCACCTAGATCCTCAAGGACATGCAACAATGTACAAACCTTTTTTTTTTTTAACGTTTTTTGGAAATCTTCGTACATATATACAAATATACATCCGTATTTGTATATCGTAAATGTATAAGCAGCAAGACAGGACAGCTAGTAATGCCTGGAACTAAAATGCATGTAGTCCGTGTAGCTGCTGAGGATCTCAACCGAAACTGGCCCTTATGCTGAAGCGCAGCGAGGCCGCGTCAGAGCGAAATCTACTGGATTATTAAATGAGAAACAATGCAATGTTTTATTGGTTTCGTAATGCTTTCATTACCGAACATTCTGCATTCATTCAGAAAATAGATAAACACATAAAAGTTTGAAAAAAAAAAACACAATCTTGTCATACATAAATAAATATTAAAGTCATTCACTTTACAGTTATTGAAATGTTGCATCCGGGGGAAGAAAAAAAACATAAATAATAAAATAATAAGCATTATGTACAATTTTTTTTCATGTCCACTGAAAAATAAATAACTGTAGCAACAGATTTAAAATGTTACATGATCATACTGTACGAAAGATGAAAATAACCCTCGTTCTCATGGTGTTCTTCTGTTTCAGTTTATAACAAACACCACAATGTGTAAAAAAAAAAAAATGTAATAAAATCCATGAAGTGAAATCACTCGCTTTAATCATGATCATGCTTACAAACAAACAAACAAACAGTTGTCATGATAAACTAAACCAAAATGAACTCTAGTCATATTCGCTATTCTAGAGTGGTGTGCAAAAGTTTACACACCCTCATAACGATGAGCAATTTATAGCAACGACAGGCTCCTTAATGACAAGGATATTAATACTGAAAGAAAGCAAGGGATCTGATTAAATCAACATTCTCTCAACAGTCGATTAATGCTCTGAGTTTATGAGGACTTTGTTCGCTAAGTTAAGGAGGTGGGTGGGGGGCACAGACTTTTGCATCTGATTGTAAGGATGCGTACACTTGCTCCGCATGAAAACTGAATCGAATCAAATGTGGATCAGAGGTCATGCTGTTGGTTGTGCTGTAGGTTCTGAATGCTGAAAACGCCCGGGAGGGAACACCTGGAGGACCATGCATTTGAATAAAGATATAAGCAAACAAACAAACAAACAAACAAACAAACAAGAATGTCATACTTAAGTTCTTTATCCTGTGCAAGCCGGCAAAAGATCATCTTGGCACTGAATGATGAAATGAAATTACATGTATGCAGTGTGTCTTACTTTAAATCCAGAAACATATAAATAAACAAACAGACAAACAAACAAAAAACTTATTCATCCATTTTGATACCTGTATAAAGTCATTTTGGCACTGTGTCTTACCTTTTTTTAAATTAATAAATAAAATAAATGAATAAATAAATACATAAATAACAATATTGTTCGCTTCTTTGTCATTTTGATGCTGTACACTGATCAGCCATAACATTAAACTAAAACAGCCCTGACCCGTCGAAACATGGAGTCTGCTAGACCTCTGAAAATGTGTGTGTGTGTGTGTGTTTGTGTGTGGTATCTGGCACCAAGCTGACAGTAACAGATCCTTTAAGTCCTGTAAGTTGTGAGGTCAAGCCTCCATGAAACAGACATGTTTTTCCATAACGTCCCAGAGATACTTGGTCAGACTGAGATCTGTAAAATTTGGAGGCTGGGCCTCAAACTCTAGAGATGGGGGAAAAAATCGATTCAGTTACGCGCCAGAATTCGTTTGTGTGGCGATTTACGTATTGCTCCGCTGACTCCGAAATAGATTTTTTAATTTATATATTTGCATTTGTGGTCGTAAGTTCCTTTAGTGTTGCAGTTCCTTGATGATCCTGCAGGTGCTCTTAACTCTTCACACATTAGCAAAATTATTTATAATAATTCAATTATTTATCATTTTTGTATATGGCCTTTAGGAAGCTGGGGTCAGCCAGAATACAGCACATCTGAAGTAGACAGGTTTAGGGGCCTTGATCAGAGATCCAACAGGGGCAACTTGGTGGTTCTGGGGCTTGCACCCCCCCCGACCTTCTGATCTGTAACCCAGTAACCCACAGTCTTAACCGATTGAGCCACCACTGCCCTTTGCTAAGTTTATTTAGAACTGTAACAAAATCTGAAAAGAAGGATATTGAATCGAGATACATTTGTAAAAATCGTGATATTTACAGAATCGCAATGCAAATTGAATTAGCACCTGGGTATTGTAATATCCTGAAGTTTGTGCTACTGATTGTGTCAGGGCCTGAAAGAGGCCACCACCCTCAGGGATCACCGTTTCCATGCAGTGGAGTACTTGGTCTACAACAACGTTCAGGTACTGTAGGTGGGTTCAGGTTTCCCAGTTGAACACTGCCCAGAGAATCACAATCCCTCCTTTCATCCCATAATGCATCCTGGTGCCAGATGCTCACATGCACATTATAGGTGCTTTTGGTGATTTGCGCTGATGTTTGTGCAGCGACACAGCTCCACACACAACAAACTGTGGCACGTTGTGTGTTCTAGTGCCATGTGATCAAAGCCAGTGTTAACATTTACAGCAATCTGAGCTACAGTAGCTCTTCTATCTGATCAAACTACATGGGTCAGGCTCCACCCCCCACGTGCATCACTGAGCCTTGGTCACCCATGACCCTGTCACTAGTTTTTTGGTATGTACTAACCACTGAATACCGGCGACACCCCACAAGAGCTGCAGTTTTGGAGACGCTCTGACCCAGACGTCTAGACATCACGCTTCATCATGCTTGCTCATTTTTCCTACTTTGAAAAGTGATTATTCACTTGCTGCCTGATGGATAAATATCCCTTAGATTGCGAATGATTTTAATGTTATGGATGGTCTTTGTATATTTTGAACCAAATAAATAAAAATAAATAAATAAAAGGTCTCTTAGGACCATCAATAGAACTGAAACAAATGTTAAATAACTGTATTAAAGCCCACAGCGTTACCGGGTGAAAGATTCCTAAAGGCTGTTTTCCATACGGGGGGTGTGTGTGGAATAAATCACATTTAAATTCACTCACTCGTTTATTTACTCAAGCACTCACTCACTCACACACACACACACACACACACACACACACAGACCCACACACACACACAGACCCACACACACACAGTGGGAATGAAGACAGCAACAGGACACAAAGAACCTTAAGAACGTAAAATAGACAGAAGCCAGTGTAACAGTGAGCAACGTCGTTCACGTCCCATGCTGCTGAAAACACACTGACATACAATCATCATCTGTAACAGAAATATTCGTTGTGCTCTTGGGATCGGTGAATAAATAATTCAGAGGAAGTCCGTCCACCATGACGATGGACGCTTCCGGTTGCTTCCATTCCTCTAGACTGATGTTCTCGTCTACGTGGACAGGATGGAGTGAGGTTTTATATACAGCGTGATCCCTGGAACACACTTCACTTCCTCCTGGAGTCTGTATGATCTCACACACCCGCATACACACTCACACACACTCACACTCACACACAAACATACACTCACACTGAGAGTTAATCTCATGATGTGTCTCTGTGTATGAAACCGCCCCTTTTCCTCATGCACCAGGGGGGCTGATTTAAATAAACCACTCCTTCTTGCTCTCGTCGATGGTCTCCGTGAAGGCAGGGTCGTTCACGATGATGGCGGCGTCTGCGCAGTCTGCCGACTCCGCCCCCTTCGCCTCGTTGGTGTGGTACGAGCCCTTGTGGCGGAACATGTGGCGCACCAGGAACACCAGCGTGCAGAGGATGGAAAAGATCACCACCGCGATGATGCCTGGGGGCGGGGTCAGTTTAGATTAATAATACAACCATAACAATAACAACAATAACAAAAACTACAACATTAATAATATCCACAACAACTATAACAAAAATTACACAACAACAAGCACAATAACAACAGTGACAGTAAATGACAACAACAACAACCATGACAATAACAACAATAACAACTATTACAACAAAACCTATAATAATCACAACAACAACAATAACAACAATACCCACGAAAACAATAGTAAAAACATCAACAGCAATAACAATAACAACAGCAATAAAAATAACATAAAAAAATCACATCAACAACAACCACCACCTACAATAACAACAACAGGCACTATTACAACAACCATAACAAAAACAATAACACAAACAATGACCGTCACAAAACAACTGGCAGAACAAAAACAACAACAAAATAACAATAACAACAGTAATAACAACAGCAGCACTAAAAGTAACATCAAAAACCAATTGACAACTCACTACAACAATAACAACAGGCACAACAACAACAACAGTAAGAATAAAACCAACAGCAATAACAATAACATCAACTATAACAACAGCCCTAACAACATCAGCGATAACAATAACAACATCCACAGGAGCAGACACAACAGTAATTAAAATAACAAAGACAAAACAATTCAACAACCACTGACTACAACAACCATAATGACAACAAAATAGTAATCATAAAATCTTATAATAATCTTATAAGTTCCCAATATCTTTATGTATCACTGATAACTGTAATAATATTTTGATATATTTAGTAAACTACATTATTACATTTTTATATGATTACATTATTACAATATATACTGAATATGACTACGACCACTTCTACTAATAATACTCTATCGCTCTATAATCTCTGTAGCTTTCTTTCTTTCTTTCTTTCTTTCTCTTTCTTTCTTTCTTATATTTTTGTTCAATAACAATCATAACATTATTTTAATATATTTAATTCACTAAAGCTCCACATCTTTCTAAGTATCTATTTAAAATCATAATAATAAGTAGAAAAGCTAATTTTGTGATAAAATCATTTCATCACATGTTGGTAAATTACAGTAAAAAGTATATGATAATTATATCAGTCATAAAAATGGAAGTAAATCTCATGAGCATTATTTTAATTATTATTAACATCAATAATCCTGTAATTATTTGGTTAAACTCCATTAACAAACAAAGGGAGTATTAGTTCTGTTAATAAACAATTAATTAATATGTTTATTTAGTTTTTTTTATTAATCTGTCCATTTCGTTTATTTATTTGTCTGTTCGTTTTAGGATTATTAACACATTATTTTTCATCTGTCTCACTGTCCGCATGGGGGAGCCCATGCAAGAAAAGACAGGACACTAATCCACACATGCAGACACACACACACACACACACACACACACACATACAGTACACACACTGTATGATCTCACTAACACAAGAGAACACAGATTATAATATTTTTTTTGATTGATTAATGGAAAAGAACACAAATAGTAGTTGATTTTTAAAATAATAATTGATATTCTAAAAAATGTATGCCTCACCTCCGATTATCGCAGAGTCACGGTTCACTCCATCCCTGTTCGATCCACCGTCATCGAATGGGAACTGGATTCCGGCTAAAAGAAAAAGAATTTTTTTTTTCAATAATCAGACGTGTGTGTGTGAGTGTGTGTGTGTGTGTCTAGCTGAATCTGATATGCGTCTAGAAGTCAAAGTTGGCACAGGAGCAGATCTCAAATAAACCGTCTGCTCCTTTCAGCTGCTGTCTCAGCAGGACACACACACTCTACATCACCAAAACCCAGGAATACCAAATGCACCCCCCACCCCCCCCCCAACACACACACACACACACACACACTTCAAACCCACACCCACACACGGGATGTGATTTATGTGCCAGCGCTGCACTAATCCTCTCTATAGCCCAGGGATCACAGATGGCATCATCATTTTGGCCTTCTTTTAATAAAACAACACCCTCGGGGAAGCCTCTCCTACTGTACACGCCATTATCCACTTTAAACCGGGACATATGGTACGGTACAGTTACGTTTCTCAGAAAACGCATCCAACCGGATTAAAGAATAAAATCAATATTTTTAATCAATAGGAGGGAAATGAAGCTGGAGATTTGCGGCATCGGATTACAAGAGCAGCAACGAAGATGATTTCTCTAAAAGCATAACTTGTGACATTTCTTGCAAAACCCGATTATGAACTTACAGAGATACAATCACTATCATGTGCAAAACAACAGGTTTCTAGAGAAAGAACATACAGTATATACAATTGTACTGTATATATGAGGGGCGTTCAAGTCAAACCGGGACTTGCACAGAATACATTTATGTGAGTTTATTTCTGTATACAGTAAAATCTTCTGCTACATTAATGCACTTATCCCAGCATTTCACTAGTGCTTAGATAGTTGATTGGACAGCCTGCTTCTGAAACTCCCAAGAACTCCTTTAATGCGCCAATCTTGAAATTTCATCACAAGTCCCGGTTTGACTTGAACGGTCCGCAGACTATCAACTCACCAGCCAGTTTTTTCTTCCGTTAACCCAATCATGTAGCAGATAATCATATGCATTACACATAATCAGGCAACTACAGTCAAGCATTTCGGTAAATTTTCACATCAGACATCTGAAACTTTAACTGCCTCGTCTGAGTTTTTCAGAAACAAGAAATGAATCCACTGGCATTTTCACACTCTACAGATCTCTAAACAAAAAACACCCAGTGAGACTGTTAATAAAAGGTTCTTTACAGATCATCACACACTCTTCAGGAGGATCAGGAGCTACAAGAGCAGACGTTCCATCATTCCAAAGGTCCCGTACTGTAAGTTACTATATCCTTAGCAAGTACAGATCACCAAAGGTTTGTGTCTGTTAATGATCCAGCTGAATTCCCCCTCAGATAATGTATGTTTTATATACTTTAAACTCTCTTCATTTAACTCCTCCTCCTACAATCTGAGGGAGGGGTAACTTCTTATATGAGGTCACAACAGGGTGCAAATCTGATCGGCTTATTTAAGCTCCGGCCAATACAAAATGTATGGAATGTTTTTTTTGTTTGTTTGCACACTAGACTGACTTAAATTAAAAATTAAATTTTGCATGAACATGTACCCGTTAAAGGCCCCCTTCAAAAGCTTCTCCATTATCTTCACAACTCTAATTATGCAGCATCCATACAGTATAAATTTTTTACTAAAGTGTTTTGATTTTTTTTTACTTGTGCTTACGGACAACATCATGGACATTTAAATCCAGAGCTCTTATTATTAAATGATGAGAAGGAAAGGATGTTTAGCAGGAAGAAAGAAAGAAAGAGCTATAGATCTGATCTTCAGACCCGGGAAGACACTCGTTCATGAATCTTCAACGAGAGCTGGATCAATAAAGCGGCGTTGCATACAGCAACATGAGCCTGAAGGGAAAACTGAGAGTGGCAACTTGGGAGCGAAGAGACCGGGGTGAAACATGACAACATTTAAAATGGTTCTTATAATACATAAATAAATAAATAAATAAATGATATATCCACTCTACAATGGTCTCCTTAAAAATTTTGTCATATATATAATTCACACATCCATTATCCTCACTGTCCTACCTGATTCGGGCTGCCAGGGGTCAAAGGTCACCGACATGGCGGGGATGGTGAGCGGTTGAGCGCCGCAGTTGGACTCTACTAGCACGCCCTGGATGGAGGCGGTGGACGGAGCGCTCGGTCTCAGCGCCGCTTTCAGAGGCGCGATGCGGTTGAACTGCACCCTGGACAGGCAGCCGACGAAACCTGGCGTGTTGTAACGCTCGATGAGCACGCTGTCCACCTGACCCGTCTCTGAAAAACACACACGTAAACAAACAAAAAAAAAACTGAGATGTAGTGATGCTACTGTACTGGATGCTGAATATTAACAGTGCAGGGAAAAAAGAAATAATAAAAGATAAGAATAACCTTACAAAATCTAAAAAAAAAAAAAATTACAGTTCTGAAATGAATGATTTATAAATGTCCTTAGTTAATCCAGACATGTCATTTAATCATAACATAGGACAATATAATATTGTGTTGGTTTTAATTGCATAATCAGTTTTGAATTTGGATAGAACAATAATTTTAAAAAATCAAACACTCAGGAGCACAATGAGAGTGGAATATGACGATATTTAATATGACATAGGCAACGTGACAGGTTTAATTATTTCACGGTGCGAGTCCAATTAATTAAATAAATCATGAAACAAATAATGAAACAAACAATTATATAATAATAATAATAATTATAATAATAATAATAATAAAAAATAATTAAATATTTAATTGGACAAATAAATGAGTGGATGTTAAAATACATAAATCGTAAATCAATCAAATAAATAAATAAATAGAACATTTAAACATTACTTTTAAATTTGTTATAGTTATATATAAATATTTAATAAACTGTTTCTTCTTCTAATTATTTATTTAATGAATTATTTATTTATTTACGGAATGAAAAAATAATAAATAAGAGAACAAAGAGATGTGGCGTGAGGTCAAGTGCAAGTACTCTTACCAACCTAAAAGTGCTTTAATTAAATTTGCCAATGCTAAGAATTTTAGTTAATTAAAGTTTATTATAGTTTATTAAAGTTTTAGTAAATTATAGTTACACTGAATGTTATAGAACATGTGAGTTCCTGTTCTCACTTACGTTAAAGCAGCTATAAACGCTTTATTCGGGAAATTGATCAATGCAGACGAGCGTGATACAAACCATTTTTTATTAAAGAACAACACCGTCTGTCTGATTCTTAATGTTCTGAAACGTCTGTGAGGTGAGTTAGTTTTCCCGTTCTTCCTGACCTTCTGGTTTAATAATTCAACAGTACAGCAAAGAACCCACAACACAACACAACACGACACAACACATTGTTACCTCTGTGTGAGTGAGAGAGACAGACGCGGGTGTAGTTCTCCGTCTTCTCAGAGACGCAGCCTTGCCTGCTTTCCAGTAACGAGCCCCTCAGAGATCAATCCCTCTATCTGTCATCCTCTAGCTGTCTACTTATGCAGCAGCTCCTTCCTGTCTATCACGAACACCTCATCATTCATCCACCTGGATGATTTTCATTTTTACACTACTCAGAGTTTCCCCCTGGATGACTGCCCTGCTGCCTGAAGCCTGTTTGCGGTACGTCTGTGAGAGTCCCTGGCCGCCTCTGCTCTCATCAGTATTGTGTCTAAGACGTGGAGAGTGGAGTGAGGACAGGATCTCTGTCCTTGCACAGGGCTTAGAGGATGATGTGGGCGCTCAGGGGAGCTGACTCATTTGGAAAATATGGAAAGTGGATTTCTGTGTGTGATGATGATTCATGTTCAGTTCAATCAAAATGAATATTAAATGACAGATTTGGTAGGAGTTTATGATCCCAAGCCTGGTCATGTGTCCTTGGCCAGCCATTTGCAGCTTAGAAACCAAAAACACTTGCTATTACAGAAAAAATATTTAACAGCATGGTGGTGGAGTTGCTACTAACACCCAGAAGTTGATCATTATCATCTAACATCTCATAATGTAGTGTTTTATTCCTCATAAACTGCAGCACCTTGGTCTCATAAAAAATGAGTAAATAACAAGCTGTTATCCATTTATAGGTACATTTTAATGGAACGCCCACAAATCAAGTTATGTCCTGTTCTATCACTTACTTTATACCCTCACCGGCCTCATTCGAACTCAGGTTGAAAGCTTTTGGAAAACATCTCACAGCTCAAACTTCTTACTGCTGGGAACTGCTAGTCTCATTCGCTCTGGAGTTCTAAGAAAACCTTCTACCTAGGGTTAGGTACACCCCAACATGTTATGTCTTGTGGAAGCTTAGCTTAACGAACTCTGGAATTACTTGTACAGAAAAATAAATAAATAAATAAATGAATTACTCACCATAGACTTTTCCGAGGAAAATGGTCTTGATCAGGTTGAACTCGGTGTCAGATGCTTCAGGGAGGGAGTAGGTCATGGTGGAGTAATGATCTAACTGTACACATGGAGAAACATACAAATATAAACATAAACACATAGATGCACTAACACAGGCTACTAAATAATATATATGTTACAGTTCACTGTTTATGATATTATTTATTATAATTTACAGCAGGTACGGGCCAAGGTAAGGCAAGTATTAGCGAGTATTTTATTTTTAAATAAAAAGTTTATAAAAATTGGAATCAAGCCGCTGTTTAGAAAGTTTTATTTCTTTTTTTTAATTTGTTTTTGGTTTTATTGGTTGTTCACACAAAAATAAGGAATGTGAAATCCAGACATACCTTCCCCTTTTTAAATGAAATAATTCAAACTGTCATTTCAGAAGGCGTACGATAACGTCGTCAATTTTAGTGGTGTCAGAGTGACAAAATACAGGAATACGGCAACAAATACAGGAAATGGCGCATGAATGTAACTGTGTTAGGATTAAGACACTTAAGCATCAAGAGATATCTGCCTGAAGTTTAACCTGTGCCATAAATGAAATCAAAATGTTGAGTAAAAGATGTTATGAACAGTTACGTGCCAGATTTTTTAATCTACCTTAAAGTAAGCTACGTACCAATAGATATTCATTACAAAAGCTAAACTCATTTACTCACTCACTCACTCATCGCCTATACCGCTTTATGCTTATATACAGGGTCACGGGGAGCCTGGAGCCTATTCCAGGAGACTTAGGGCACAAGGCGGGGTACAGTACACCCTGGACAGGGTGCCAATCCATCGCAGGGCAAAAGCTAAACTTAGTATTTTTAATGAGATTAGTTCATAGTTTCAGTGCTGACTGTAGCACTACAGTGGTATAAGAGAATTTTAATACGCTGGAGTCGTTTTAAGACAAAACTTAAACTGTATCCAATCTACTTTTTCCATTTATCATCTGTGATTCATTCTCTGATTACCGAACAGGAGTGTATTTAGTTGTCTGACGACGAAAGAAGTACAACTTAGCATAAACAAGGCGTAAGATACTCAACCTTATAAAATGTCATTTCTTTGTAATAACAAGTTAGACAGAAAGTTCTGCCATACAGAAAGACAGAGAGAGAGACATGTACGTGGGCTTCAACCTGAAATGAAAATAATACATTAATTGATTACATCAAAGCTGTTCAGTTTATTTTTATCTTTAATGTAATCATTTAATGTATTAATATATTATTAATATTATTTAATGCATTATATTATACATTATTTATTATATAAATGTATTATTAATTATTATATAAGTAACGTATTATTTACCTATAAATCATTTAATCATTTATAACTTTTTTTTTTTAGCTTTTTTAAAATTAAATTTTTTAGTTTTAACTATTTCTACAAACTCTTTAACCGTCAGCGAAGGATACTTACGCTAGTATAAAATAAAATTGCACTAAAAACATTTCTCATAAATATAAAGCATGCTGTGAATGCATATTTGTCACCAGTGAATTTTGCTAAACTTTTCATCGCCACTCTTTATTACATACGAATTTGTACCAGTGCTATAAATTATATAATATCAGAGGTGGAAAGTAATGAATTACATTTACTCGCATTACTGTAATTGAGTAGATTTTTTTTTCTACTTTTTATAGTAGTTTTTAAAATCTGTAATTTTACTTTTACTTAAGTATGTTTTGTTTAAAGTATTGTACTTCACTACATTTTA
>JAQQZT010000018.1:18293543-18305305 GCA_030068275.1 Clarias platycephalus | reverse complement strand
TATCTATCTATCTATCTATCTATCTATCTATCTATCTATCTATCTATCTATCTATCTATCTATCTATCTATCAACATTCCTATCAACATTCTTGTCTTTTCGGATCTTTCTCACAGTCTGAAATTCTTTCATGATACACACACAGAGAAATATCATGTCCTCTCCTCGGCGCCAGCAGACAGACAGCGAGTGCATTAGTCTTGCAGTCAAGACAACTGGATCTCTTTCTGCATTCGTGTTGCAAGCTACAGTATAAGATCACAGAGCTACTGTTCTCATTCTCATGGCCAGAAGCTGGTCTGATAAACAAGCGTCTAGGCGCTAATTCATAGGTGTGAAAGTCAACATTAAAAAAATGGCACAAGGACTAAAAATCCTGTGGGTTTTGGTCCATTTCTTTGCAACAACTCTCCTTCTTCAGACAGTTCCAGAATCATTAGAAATTCTCATTTCTGACTCTGGAGACCCTGAAAACATTGTCAATTATTATTATTTTTTAAACCCTATAACTTATTTCTGGCTTAAGAAAGATATCAAGCTGTCAACTCAAGGCCTGTCGAGCGTTTGAGCCGAGCCGATGATCAGTTAACAGCCATGAAAGTCGTCCATGAGCCGTGCCTGGAGAAGAACACTGGAACCCAAACATCAGATGCATTTGTAAAGAACAGATTACATTCTGCAGTATTTGGTGTCAGACTCCAGAGCAGCAGCACGATATGTTTTAGTTCATCTAAACACAAGAGCAGTTGTGATTGTCGGAGAAACTTTAGGACACCCACGTCTTCATGCACAATTAGCTAATGCATGAGATTTTATATGCTTGGTAATGGGGTTGATCGTATAGCGGCTATGAAGTCTTGATAAATAATGCAAAGCAAACAGATCTGCTTTGCTATGAACACTATGGAAATTTGCAAGAAGAAGAATTCATTTCTATATTTCTACAGGCCATTTCCTTAACATTACATTACTTTAACAATGTAGATTTTTCTCTTCTTTTTTCAACTTTTTTAACAATGTTTTTTTTCACAACTGAAATTAGCATAAATAAGCTGCTCAAACAAAGCTAAAAAGATAGAAACTTGCACATGTCCCCTATAGCCATGTAGCATATGTGCTAGTATAGTAGTATGCTAGTATAGTAGTATACTAACCATGTAGTATGCATTTTTAGTAAAGAGCTATTTAGCAGGTGCTTTAGTATACAACTAGCTAACATCAGCGTTAGTAAATAGCTAGCTATGTAGAATGTGCTTTAGTAAATAGCTAGCTACACAGAAAGTCTTTGGTAAAATCTATCTACACAGGAGCTAAAATGTTTTGTAAATGACTAGCTACATAGCATGTGATTTATTAAACTTCTAGCTGTGTAAAATGTGTTTCAGTAAATAGTTAGCCACATAGCACACCCTATGTTAAATAGCTAGCTATATAAAATGCTTTGGTAAACAGCTAACTATACAGAATGTTGTTGGTCTTTCGGCTGCTCAGGATATCCGGTAGTAAATAGCTAGCGACTGTACAGTATGTAGCACATGCTTGAGTAAATGGCTAGCTACTGTATACAGCATATTGTTTGGCTTACATACTGTAGGATGTGATTTATTAACTGCTAGCTATGTAAAATGTGCTTTGGTAAATTGTGCTTTGGTTAGAATATATTTTGGTAAACAGCTAGCTACATGGCATATTGTTTGGTTAATAGCTAGTGACATAGGATGTGATTTATTAACTGCTAGCTATGTAAAATGTGCTTTGGTAAATTGTGCTTTGGTTAGCCACATAGCACACCATATGGTAAATAGCTAGCTACACAGCATGTGCTTTTGTAAACAGCTAACTACTGTATATAGCATATCGTGTGGTAAATAGCTAGCTACAATACATAGCACATGCTTTAGTAAATAGCTAGTTCCATAGGATATGATTTAGTAAATAAATAGCTACATATCATGTTATATTAAATAACTAGCTACATAGCATGCGATTTAATAAATTGCTAGCTACATAAAATGTCTTTGGTACATAGTTAGCCACGTAGCATGTCCTGTGGTAAAAAATCTAGCTACATACTATGTGCCTTGGTAGGTTAACTATATAGCATAACCTGTGGTAAACAGCTACTGTAGCTACATAGCACATACTTTAGTAAAGGATTAGCTACACAGCATATGTTTTAATAATTAGCTATGTAGATTGTGCTTTATTTAAAAAAAAAAAAAATTGCACATGCTTTGGTGAAAAAGCAAGCTTCATAGTACTGCATTTCCTTTAGTAAATAGCTAGATACTTTTATTATGATTATTATATGTCCTGCCTTACCCTGATTTCATTTATGCTACGCTACAACATTTCTGGCTAGATTTGTTCTAAAATCTGATTTGGACTTTATTATTTAGTTTTCTGTTAGTTTAAGTAGAATAACTATTCTGAATACTAAATCCATGCCATCTCTTGTAGATGTGATTTGACACTATTAAAAAACCTCCATCATAACTTTATCCCAATATTTGCAGATGGTTTGTCACATTGTAATTACACATGGAGTATCGTAAGAGGATGTCCTCTCCTCCTAAGCGTCATGACGTTTATACCGAATAAGATCATAAGATTTTCTGTGAAAGATTGAAATTATGCTGCTTTCACCTGCAGGGGGACAAAGCACACAGATGAAAGAGCGTGGCTTAATGAACACTGACATTTCTATTTAGCGTTTGGCCCTGTGGCATTTCGCAGCGCAAACGGAAAAAAAAAAAAATGACACAAACTGAAGAGTTTTTCCCATGAGGTCAAAATTTTGAATTGCATGCCAAATTCGGAGCAGCTGCGGGGCTCCTGAAGGGCGAGTGTGTACCTAGATAGTGATGAAAGCAGGTGCAATAGTGTTGTGTATCCAATTTCCTGTTCCTGTTCGCCGGTATGCTCTGAAAGCTGTCGAACATCTAGCTGATGTATGGAAAAATCCTGCTGCGACTGCTGCACGGCTAAAGGTCACGTGCAAATTTAAATATGTGAAATGTAACACGGTAGATGTCGGCGTAAAGACAGAAAAGATTTAAACAGATTAGCCCGTTGAGAAAAGATGTATAAACAAAAAGTTTTACATTTCTTGGACTTTAATGAAGATCAAATATTTATTAGTTATTAAAGGACACTTATTATGCAAAATTAACTTTTTAGCCATTAGGATAGGTCTCACGTGTGTGTCCAAAACTAACAAAAACATGGGGGAAAAACTGTCTCTACTTTTTTTTTAAATCAAAGCTTAAATAAGCCCAATAGCCCTCCCTAAGGTTGGTGCTCAGCTCTGCTGCTTTTTCGGCTGAAAAAGTAACAAATGCACTTTGGGGAACTCTGAACAAAACAGTAAAATATGGGACCTTTAATATGAAAGTGGTATGCTAGGGTCTATCATGTAAATTACAATACATTTGGTTACAACGTACAATGATTGAATTAAAGAACAGTCTTCTCTATTACTGCTACCAGAACAAAAGTTTTATATTTTCTTCTGAAGACTGTGGATTTTTAACATTTCATACATGACTCTGCAGAACATCTCTTAAAGCGAGGAGAGTACTGCAGATAAAGTAGTTTTAGAAACTCGGGCAACCTCTCTCTGTCTGAAGATCTGTGTCAGACTCAGCTCCTGGGACTCGACCATGTTCTGAACTGATGGAGTTCTCCCTCTCCCACACCTCTGCAGTGTTTAACCTGCCATGCACCGAAGCCTAGGACAAGAAAACTGTGCCACTGCAGACAGAGACTGACTGAGATCACCTCGACGCAATAAAAAATTCAATGTTTACCACTTTTAAAAAATCCATAGATGGGAATGGTAGTTTCGAAAACACCGGCATTAATGGAAAAAAGATTAGATGAGCCATAGAGCTGTGTGATTTGATCAATTATGCATTTTAAGCAATCTTCTGTTGGTCGATACCATTTAAATTATTTTGATAAACCTGCAAATGTGGACTTCTCCTTAAAATGTTAAATTGATTTTTAAAGAAAAGCATTATTCTTTCACCAATACTTTTTTTTTTTTGAGAACATTGCTTTTTTTGCATCCATGAATGGTTGGTGCAATATGGATAAAATGTGTCCATGACGGGGTGCACATGGTCGGAAAAACAAAACTCAAACAAGCTGTGGCATTCCAGCCATGACTGATTGGCTCAAAGTGAGCCAAGAAACTTTCCCTGCACAATTACACCACCTTCACCAGACTGAACCGTTGACACATGGGAGGTTGGGTCAGTGGATTCATGGTGTCGATGCTGAAATCTAATCCAGAGTAATGGTGGCATTTTCTATCACTATTCTCCATCACCCTCCCTCATGAACAAGGTATTTCTATCTGCAGAACTGACACTCACTGTTTTTTTCTTTATTCCACAATTCTGAGAAAACTTTATAAACTGTTCAGCATAAAGATCATAGGACAAAGGGATACAACTTCTTAAACCTGCCTGGAAAACTTGTCACATCATCTAATGTTACCCCAAATGGGGCAAAATAGATGCAGAAAGAATATATTTATTTAAACAAGAGAGAAATTATCGGATCAAATCTTTGCATAGATGATATATACCTACTGAACAGACTATCAATGGTTTCCACAAAACCTCTCATTCCCATTGAAAAGTCACTTCGGTTGGGTTGTACATCGTGCGGTTTCATTCTGACTGACCTTCTATTCCCATATTAGTGGTATATAAGTTTTCATGTATACTCACCTACTGAGATCACATTTCTAACTACGCTACCCAAGCAACATCATGCTAACATGATTGGCAAAATGGATGACATCTTTAGCATGCAGCCATCCCGCTTTCTACCTTTCCAGGAACCTGATGCTAGCTCCTACTGTCCGAGAAAGCTTTCTTCTGACCTCTTATCATTAATCAATATGGAAATTTCATTTTCTCTCTACTTCACTTTAGCCAACAGATATCTTTTTTTGTAATAAAGGTTGTTGTCAACATCTTTACCCCTTCTGGAGAAGCCCTGAAGTGGGATGGGGTCATTATCAATGATAAATAACAAAAAATCTTTTGTTAAAAAAACTAAAACAAATGTGGTGCCTGGGAGCTGTCAAATGTATTCAATTGTAATTTTTTCAGTTAAACACTAAACATGTCAGACAGTTTTTCCTGTTAAATATTTAATACATTTACATTTTTAATGGTTAGTTCTTATTTTTCATGTTTGTTTCTTCTATTTGAACATGCCTGCTATACCTTAAAAATGCAACCTCATATAATTTATTCCTGTCTAGTGTTGCATTAATTTTTGGCCAAGATCTTGTACTGTATTGATGATGGGAAACTCTAGCCACTCCATGAAGTCTTCTCCGACTCATCCCAAAGACTTTCAATGGGGTTAAGGTCAGGACTCCCTAATATTCAGTTCATGAGAGAAAATGAGGCGGCACGGTGGTGTAGTGGTTAGCACTGTTGCCTCCGGGTTCGATTCCCGTCTCTGTGTGCATTTGTTTGCATGTTCTCCCCGTGCTTGGTGGGTTTCCTCCGGGTACTCCAGTTTCCTCCGACAGTCCAAAGACATGTAGGTTAGGTTGATTGCCGTTCCCAAATTGCCCATAGCGTGTGAGTGAGTGTATGTATATGTGCCCTGCAATGGATTGGCACCCTGTCCAGGGTGTACCCCGCTTTGTGCCCTAAGCCTTCTGGGATAGGCTCCAGGTATAGAAGATGAGTGAGTGAGAGTGAAAATTATTCCTCATGCTCCGAGAACCACCAAGTTGAGTCCTGGAATATGACCCGTGTCATCAGGTAAAAAAACTCCATGGATGCGGTAACCTGGTCATTCAGTATGTTCAGGTCGGCAGCAAACTTTATTTAATTGCCACATAACATTGCGAGACCTGAGCAACTGAAGCAAACCCAGATTATAACACTACTTTCAGAGGCTTGGCCACTATGCATGATGGGTGCATCGCTTCATGTGCTTTAGTTCTAACCCTCACACTTTGGAATAGGGTCAGTCTGAACTCATCAGGCCACATGACCTTTTCCATCGTTCCAAAGTCATTCATGACAATGGGATACATCTTCCGGCATAAAGCTACTCCTTGCTTCACTTCCTTGCCTTACTTCACATTTGTTCCCAGATGAAACATATTAATCAGAATATCATCGAGAACTCATAATGCCATGCATTTATTTATTTCATATTTGTGTCTGAAAGACATCATACTCTCTACAGATGGTCCATATGTTCTGCTACATTTCCTTGAACCTTGAAATTCCTCCAAACATAAACATGTTAATCATCTTAAATAAGATTTATCCACGGTAGATCTGGAGTCAATCCCAGAAACACATGGTGTGAAGCAAGAAGATAATAAGGACAATTTACAATCCCTAATCCTTGCTTTGGCTAGGTGGGAAGAAACCGGAGGGAGAACCAGGACACACTCAGAGAGAGAATGATTAAAACTCTTTCATTTTTAATGCACACAAAGACCAGATGTTTACACTCAGCTACTCTTTCTTTGGCTTTCCACTAACCCAGACTGTCCTTACGATGCAGTCATGAGACTTTAATCACTGAATGGTGCTTGAGCCAGCAGCTGCTCTGAGTCAACACAAGTGATTTGGTTTTATAGTCTGAGCTGTCCATTACAGGACGAGAATCAACAGCCACATTTTGTATTAATGAGCTACCAGAGCTGGTGAATGGACCCCTACTGAGTCGGCGTTGTTCTCGCATGTTGTTCTCAACGCCGTGTCTGCTTGTGGATGAAGTGAGAGCCGAGAGATGACAAGAAAAGTGAGAGAGACACAGGGCGAGAGAGAGAGAGAGAGAGAGAGAGAGAGAGGAGGTGTCTATGCTCTATTTTGTGATCTTATGCAACGTCCACCTTTCAATTGTTCATGCTATGAACAGATAGAAGTATCTAAGCAAGCAACATCAACACCATATACTTTTATGTATTTATGTATTTACAGGTGAATCCATGTACATAGAGTACAGTACTGTGCCTGAGTCTTGAGCCCCTCATAATTTCTTCATATTTTGCTTCCAAAGAGCCAGACATTCTTGTATTTTTAATGTAGTCTTGAGGAATAGTTCTCCAGGCTTCCTGAAGGACTTTTTTGGGTCTCATTTTCAGTCCAGTGCCTGCACCTGTGCAGTTTCAAAGGAATGCGTTGTGACCTACTGTATGAATCATTCAAGCATGAAAAAGCATCTTACTGTAAGGCATGAACCAGTGAGTAACAGGTGCAGATGATGACATATGATCAGGCTGGTGATTAGTATACTGGTGAAGCTGAATAACGAGTGGTTGGAACAGACGAGAGGGGAAATGAGGTTGCTGCTGAGGTTGCTACATGAACAACTGTTTTTTATTTTATTTTTTATTATTATTTACTTAATATGAAGTAAAGCTCCTACTTATTTGCTCCTATTTGTACTTGTGTGATTTGAACCAGAAGTTTGAATGGTCTCTACTGGAACCAGATTCTATCCATTCTGGAAAGCTTTCAGTTTTCTGTCAAATGTGACTGAGATGACCACATTAGCCATCTAATATCAATTTTATCAGAACCTCTGGAATGTATAAAAACTTTGTACGGAGTCAAAATGGGTTCCAAAGTTAAAGAAGCAAAAATATATTACAATTTTTCCTGCCTGAATATTTAGAGAAAAATTTTCAAGCTGTAGTCAAGATGGTAATTGTGCTGAAACCTGGCAACCGTCCTGGCAAGCTCCAGCGAGGTGTTCATTAAAGTTAAACTGTAAATATAATTTATTAATATTGTGTTCCTGCATGATCAAATGAAATCTGTTGAGTGTTCACGTTCCTATACAGTATGTATTTTACCTTCTCAGTGAATACCAGCAATGCAAAATTACACCCCTCCCCCGTCTGCATATACAGTATAATATGTTTAATGTATTTTTGTACATAAAATAAGGAAACATCCTCAATCCTACATACTGTTTAATAGTTTCTCATATCAATGTATATATGCATGTATACACCTTAAGTATTATGTGCTTATATTCTCAGGATCTCTGATCTGTTCTCTATTGTAACCAAGCACACTATGCAGTGTTCACTTTTCTAAACATCACTTTCTGTTTCTGGAGTGCAAGAACAAACTAACCAGTAACCTCATGCATAATTAAGACATTAGATAAAAAGATACACTGGGTGTGTATAAGGTGTGTGTTTCTCTCCATGCTCATTGCTCGAAGCAATCCGAGGCCTTTGTTCGGAGCCGTCCATCTGACAAAGGACCACGCGTGAAGAATGGGGGAGGGTCGACGTGGCACACGGTTCTAGGAATTGGGGTGGCAGGTGCCTCGAGTCTCAATGAGCTTTCCTCATTAGCATCACAAAACCCCGAAGCTGTAATCTCCGCATGGAGTCACAGCTGACAGGAGGGTGAGATCCTGTTAATACGACTTACGTACAGATCTTGTCTTGGTCAGCGATAATACGTCATAAATGTTTCATAGGGACTGTAATACTGCTTCTTGAGTTTGATGTTTGAGGCTGTTCCCTGGGGTGACCCAAATGTAGGTCTCAGAGATGTTTATTGTCAGTGTATGCGCTGGTTTTTGTTTGGGACCGTACTGGGTTTCACTTAATTGTGTTTTTTCGACAAGGAAGATGAGAAACACTAAAGAAGCGCGCAACGTTCATTGTGTTCAAACCATCCCGTGAATAAGAGCTCTGACAAACAAAGTGTGTGTTCTTTAGAAGGGGTCTGCTTTCTTTCCTTGAATTAAAATATGTCTGTTTGTGTGTCTTATGGGCAATAGATACTCTTTAAAGCAGAAGGTCACAATAAGGATCCAGAGAAAGGAGAAAGCGTACAGACGCACGGATACTTTAAACCCTCCTATTATAGATCCTGCGCTAAAAATACAAAATATAAATAAATAATTAAATCCGCAAGAACTCAAAACACAGTCCGAATCTTTTCCCGAGACTGGTTATTAATATATTGTGCATATACTGTATAGTGAGATAGAGTTAAGGCTAAGGCTGTGAACTACTTTAAATTAAAAATAGATTTGTACAGGCGGCTAAGGCTGAGCTTCTACAGCACACTCAGGACTTCACTCATGCGTGCAGTTTGAAATCGGATATTTTCTGCAAAAAAGAAAGTGCTAGTTTTAAGTTTTCAGTTTTCATTGCTCTCCTGGAAAGCAGACAATGACATGAAACTATTATTTCTGGTTTCTTGAGAAGTGGATAGCTATAAAAATGTCTGCTAAATGATGTGATAAGTTGTGACACACTGACAGCTGCATATTTTATTAAAAATAATTTTTCAAATACTGTAGCTTAAGCATTAATGCCTTCCTGTTCCTTTAGCTTGTTAGAAGCCTAAAAAAAATCACTATCCATTTCATGCACAACAAACACGTCCTTGAGTAACTTTTTTTTTTGTTGCATATCCCCCATCTCTACACCTAATATATTTTTTATGTTCTAGGTTCTGGTGTCCCTGAACAGCCTGGCTCAGGTGTGGTTTGCAGATTGGATTAATATATGCTATGTCTCAGAGTCCCTGAGGACTTGGAACGTCATCACCGTCCACACACTCCTGCTGCATATGATTTATTAATGACTGGAATATTTTCTTCTAAGAATGGGCTTTATTGAAGTTTCTGGATGTTTGATTATCATGGAAAAGATAAGAAATAAAAGGATTTGATCGAGAGGACTAGATATCGACCCAAACCAAAGGCGTCCGGAAAGAAAATCTCCCACTCATATCCTCAGACAATCAGTAAACTTTTCCAAAAAGTGGCTCGGCTTCACATTTAGGTGTTGAAGCCGAGCCACTTTATTTTTTTTATACAGTCGGTGTAGCATAAAAGAAGAGTTTCCATACAGAAAAAAAAGAGAACTGCATAAATAAATTAAATGCTGAGGATTTTATAGATGTCATGGTTTTCTCTGGAGCTAATTCTGACGTTTTGCAAATTATCAAATATAATACACTTTACTGTTTATTACAAATAAGGAATTCTGTGTTACTTTGCGGTACTAAATGTACTTTTTTGCAGCTTTAACAGATACCAGGCAGGGGGAATGTGATGTAGCTTTAATTAATCAGTATCTTTCATTTTAGTGCATCGATTGTGTTTAGATTGAAATAAGTATCTTCAATTATTAATAGAAATAGTAATATATAAAAGGATATACAGTATAAGGACAGATTCACAAAACATGCATCATTCATGATTGAAAAAGAACATTACATTTAGCATATGGATTTCTGACCTGTGCACTATATGTGCTATTATTATTATTATTATTATTATTAGTCCATTGTTTTTTCTCTTGTTCCCTTCTACAATACATGGCTGGCATACAAACCTGACGACTTTGTGAAACTCCTGCTTTATTCTGGTGTCTATCATGAGTACTCTCGGTACTTCAAGAAACATAGACACAGGTAATTTCCCTTACCTTTATATACCAGTAAGTGCATTAAGTACTATTATCTCCAGTAGCCTATATGACCATATCGTATGTGCCAAGATATGACATATGGTATGTTTAGGAACTGTTTGACTTTTTCTTCTTTGTTGCTTTATGTATTGTTTGTTTGGTGCTGCTACTGTATATATATATATATATGAAAATGCCCTAGAGATCATGGTTTATTCTGAATGCAGTTGCAACACTAGACGTGCACATGCCAGCTTGAATGGATTTAAAGACAGTGCACAACAGTGTGTGCATGTGCGATCGCTCGGATTAACCAGGTCTCCGTGATGCCTTTTTTAATATAGATACGACGGGAGGGTTACTCACGAGATGCAGCGCGCGCCACGTCGTTCCTCGGATGCACGCTTAGTATCCATACGAGGAGTGTAATGTCCACTGCTTTAAGCCGCCGCATCCTCACATCCATGCTGATGTAAACAAAGACACAGTCTTTTTTCTCTCTCTCTCTCTCTCTCTGCAAGGGTGCACTCACACCCCTCCCTTCTCTAAGGGGTCCAACGTCCTTTTTGTTTGAGGGATATGTTAATGTATATCAGGTACTGTTTCTGCCGCTCCACGCACGCAGTACTACATCCGGTATTTCTAGTGTATCACCCGGCCAGGGCAGCTCGTACACAGGGCAGGAAGTCACGTCGTTTCTTGTAGCATCGTCGTCTGTTCGCTCGCTCGCTCCGCATGGTGAGATCGTTACACCGCCGTTATCCAAGACACCGCCTGGCACACGGAACGGAGCTGTCCAGTGCTGAAATGAATTAGAACGCGGATTTTCCCGCCTCCCCCCTGCATGTGGTACAGTCCAGCAGGAGCGCGTGTAGACTCCCAGCGACACGGGCGAGCGAAACAGACAAAAACGGGGGTGATGTATTTCACTGTTACTAAGGGAAGAGTGAACACAAAGAGAGAGAGAGAGAGAGAGAGCAAAACAAAAACAAGACATTTACCATGCTTACAAACGCTTAAAAAAAATTATTGGTTGCTGTTTAGCGCCTCACAGCGTCTTAGATATGAAAAGGATTTGAGTTATATGTGGCCATGCTGTTCACACCAGTTAACAGTTACTGGTTCCCTGGAAAAGTGTGTTGAAACATTCTAACAGATATTTTTTAATATATATATTTTTATATACACCACCGTTCAAAAGTTTGGGGTCACTTTCTAACTCCATAATGGTTCCTGATTTGTATTTCTTTCTACATTGTAAAGGAATGCTGAAGGTGTCCAAAAAATGCATTAATCTCCTTTGAACAGTTGATATTGA
>JAQQZT010000018.1:18249465-18261056 GCA_030068275.1 Clarias platycephalus | reverse complement strand
ACAACATTATTGTTGAAATACACAGTCCTGAAAAAGGGGCGTTTCTTTTTTTGCTGAGTATATATATATATATATACTGTATTTATTGTATTATTATATATGTATTTATACATATAGCGTTGACTCAACTTGAAGTGATCCCCCAGGCTTCCAAGAATTTTAAGGCTTCCAGGCTTCTAATTTTGATATACAAATAGAAATACTCAGTATTTCCTCACGATAGAATAGTCTGTTTTGAAACCAGTTGAACCGGTATCAAACATATCCATGACAATTTACCATTTCCTGACTGTGGTTAACTAAATACAGCAGAGGTTTTATAGGTAAAATAGAGGAAAGAGGTCTGGTTTTTAAGCTCTTCAAAAGAAACCAGCACATCGTTTCTGTGGCTTTCCTCCTAATCAGCCAGCCACAGTGTCTTTCTCTCTCCCTCTATTTGAGCTGGTTGAAAAGTACAGTTTATTAAGAAAAAGAACAGCAGATGCCAATTAAAGAACATGGAATCATTATTCAGGCATCGGGGCTTTTTAAATTTTTTTCTCCTGGCAATCTGACTCTTGATCTTGATCACAGAGACAGAGTGATAAAACCTCGAGCTGTTGCCTGGTGACAGACGTTTACTACAAAAAAAAAAACACCATGAAAATAGCACTGCCTTGTAAAAGAGCTCAGAGACTTGACATGCACGTAAAATGAGGTGACAGAAATGCTCTGGATTGTGATAAAAGATGTCAGTAATTTTCTTTGATTTGTGGAGTGCGGAGCACTGAGGCTGCGAGTCAGCTGGTGGTCTTGTAGAGTTGAGCATCTGGTTTACAATAATGGCAATGTGTGTATGAGAGAGAGAGAGAGAGAGAGAGAGAGAATTTCTTTTGCATGGTTTCCGTAAGCATGCTACTTTAAAGTAAGCAAATTAGTTGCAAGCAAAGATGATCACCTGTGCCATCGCTGCCAGAGTGCACCAGAAAGACAGTGGGCACAGTGGGTACATGCATTTAAAGAGGACATACCAATACCATAATGACATCATTTTATATTAGGTGGAATTGTTCTATGTTAAGACCTCCATAAAGCACCAGATCTTGGAAAAACACACCACACTATGATATCACTCACTGTGATGACACTCAATATGATGTCACTATGAAAATGAAAGTTATTAATCACTTTTCGACATAAGTTGAAGGCATCACCATACCTGAACTGTTTGTGTTGTGAAGGGAATATAAATTCACTTCACAATTTATTGGTGGCAATTGGGTGCATTTTGCAAATAACCCCAAATCCTTTGAAAAACAATAGGGCAAGATTTGATGGGTGAATGCGGGTGCGGACGGGAAGGTCCTCATGTATGTGCGGGTTGCGGGAGAATAAAATTAATCGCGGGACTCCCGGAAAATGGAAATATCTTAAAATTTATTTATTTAAAACAAATACTATATTATTATTATTACTCAGTAGCGGTTCTACACTGAACTGCTCCCCGGCGAGACTCCCCCCCCGGTCAGTGCCACGACAAAACGACGGAGAAATCCGTCCCGCGCAGGTCTCTAGTGTGAACTCTCAGGCATGGCTCTTCAAATCAAATGTGAAAGCTAAACTTCCCGTAACACAGAAATGGACTTACTCCAACACAGCAGGTGGCAGTATACACGTAGTTGGGTCGTGTATTTTGGTTAGTTGGAAATTTGCGCATCTGCATAACAGTATCAGACCTCTTCCTCCTCAGAACAGCGCAGCCATAGCTGATATTATAGCTGATAAAGTTACCAGGCATACTGCCACCTGCTGTATCGGAGGTGACTTTAGATTCGCAAGTGTACTCGGGTACATAACAATGGTGTAATGGTATTTAATAAGCACACTTTGAAGCAATCGTACCTGGTGCGAAAGCAACAGCAAAGTTTTTGATCTGATTTTTTTGTTTTCATAAACGAGAACCTCTGATTTGTCTTACAAACAGAACTACTGTCAGAGCTTGTGATTTAGGACATTCAACAATGACATCAACAGGTTTCAGGGTTAAACAGCACTTTATCAGTGGATATACACACACTTTATTCAAAGAAAGAAATTCACTTTGAGTGCAATTTCCCCAGGGAACAAGCTTATCAGTGCACAAATTCAACTGGTGCATTAACAGGTTTCCCCTGTGTGTGTGTGTGTGTGTGTGTGTGTGTGTGTGTGTGTGTGTTGGGTGGAGGTGGGCTGTGTGGCTGAGTGGGTTCTCCTCACTTACACACATTTTCATAGTGTTTGGAGAAACACACACACATACAAAAAACCAGGTGATTAATTTTTTTCCACACATCTTGCTTTAAATGAAGAAAGTGTGAAAGCTACATGAAGGCATCACATTTAATTGTCCATCTGTCTATCAGTCTGTCTGTCTGTCTGTCTCTTTCTCTGCCCGTCTGTCTCTCTCTGTCTGTCTGTCTCTCTGCCTGTCTGTCTTGTCTTTCCCAAAATGACAGCCTTTGTATTGCAAATTGAAATTGGAATGAAAGGAAAATTACACACCGTGTCATTATCTGAGGAAATGGGCATAATTCAGAACAATGCTGAGTGTGTATATGTGAGTGTGTGTGTGTGTGTTAGTAGCAGAAAGTCTGATACACAAAGAGAGAGCGAGAGAGAGAGAAAGAGAATAATGTAGAGAGTGTGAAGGAAGGTCAGCACTGAGAGAGAAAGGAGGAGGATTAAGGAGGAGGAGGAGGAGGAGGAGGGAGAGAAAGAAAGCCATTTCTTCCTCAGCACAACTTCACCCCGGAGGTCTCACACACTCGCCAACCTGCTCGCACCGCTGGCAGACGCTCCACTCCGCTCCCGAGGAGCACAAGCGCGTAAATTAGTGCGAAGCCGAGCTTTCAGAGCTTCAGCCTGGCCTGAGGGAGAGGGGAGAGGGGGAAGGAGGGGATGACGGAGCACAGCGCCAGGAAACAGGGACTTAAGAAAGGGAGGAGTGCCACGTTCAGCATCGATGGATTCAGCTTCACTATAGGTAAGAGTCATGGAGAGGGAGAGACACAGAGAGAGAGAGGCGTAATTAAAAGATAAAATATGTGGACAGACATGTAAAGTAACAAAATGCTTTAAAGAAGGTACTTTTTTCCCCCTTCAAAATCTATCTATATTTTACTTGTATAAATTTTCATTTGAATAAAATTTTTGTCCTTTTGTGTTTGTGGTGTGTAATGTAACATAACATTTGTTGTGTTATTAAACAAATGTTTATTTTTAAATAAAGGAAACAATAACAAGATTAATAATAATAATAATAATAATAATAATAATAGTTTAAATAAATAGCATAAATTAGTTTTAATAAAATATATATATTTTTAGTCTCCTGCAGACACTTCCTCTATTTATTTAAATAAAAAAATATATAGAATTTTGACTTGTCTTTTGTTTTGTCTTATTTTATGCCATATTAGTGAAATATTTTCAGTTTAAAAAAAAATCTGTTTCACAAAAGAAAAACTACACAACGGTTTTCCAAAAATAATTCAAATGCAAATGATTAATAAGTAAACATAATTTAGCTACTTCATAGTTTTTCAGTTTTTTGATTTTTGATCATTTTTAGATAATAAATTTTTGTATTTAAAAAAGTTATTAAGAAACATAACATTTTACATAAATAATGTACACATGGATACAAACCATCATATTTTAACTTGATGAAGTTTGTATATAATTATTAAAACATATATATGTATATAAAGATTTTATACAACAGTGCTTTCTGAATAATGATACGAAAATTAAAGATTATAAAGGATAACCATGTCTAAAACCATGTCTACATTTTTTTCCCTTGAAAAACCCACACATACGGTTGTGTTGTTCTGAAAATGTGTTTATACAGCAGTTTATACCGCTTCTGTAATCTCTACTCTTGTGCCGACACAAACATGGACACTAGTGTGAGAGAAGTGATGAGAAGCTCACTCTACCTTTCATGCAGTGATTTCAGGAACATTATGATGTTTTAACAATGAAGTTGTGATTCCTGTGACAGAGAGGTGATCGTACTGTATCGGCTGTGGCAGGAACGTCCACGCCAGCTCTCCTGGCATTGTGTTTCTCTTTATTGCCATCAAGATGCCATTATAAAGCATCAGGTTGTCTGAAAGTATGTGGGGTGTTCAAGTCAAACCAGGACTTTTTCATTGTGCAGAATAACAGAACACAGTTATTAGAGTAAAAATTCCTTTTATTTCTTTATATAATCCCCTGATACACTAATTAACTTATCTGAGAGTTTCTCTAGTGCTTGGACACCACCAAGGTAGAAAGTTTTCTTCTGGAAGATCACGCTGGAGTCATGATCAGACCGCCTGCGTCATGTCTGAAACGCTGGCCTGCCAGGAACTCCTTTACTAACCCTTTCCTTTAATGGAAATAAAACAGCCTGGTTTAATGACCAAATACATTGTTTTTTGCAGAACAATGCAGGACCACATACTGCTAATTGCACCACTTGCACATTACAGGAACTTGGCTGGGAGTTATTGCCACTTCCCCATTATAGTCCTGACCTCGCTCTAAGTATAATTAGTGCATTAGTGTAGCAGGGGTGAAATATAGGGAGTGTTTACTCTCATAACTGTGTTCTGTCGTTCTGTACAATCAAAAGTCCAGCTTTGACTCGAACGGCACCATAGTAGAATCTGTCAAAACTTACTGATCAAGTAAAACGTCGTAAGATTTCACTCCCTAATCAACATTTTCCAAACTGCTCTCCTGTGTGAACTCTAATTTGATTAAAAAGTGTCCTGCATGTCTTTATGTCTCTTCCTTACACTTCTGTTACTGTTCGCTTTTTTTTATTTTTTTATCCGTGTCAGCCATGTTTTTTCCTTAAATATACTGTATATAAATACGCCTTTTGCAAATGTTTGGAAACATTTGGCATAGTAAAAAAAAACTTTTCATTTTAATGCAATTTTTTTAGCCACATTATATAATATGATATAATAAGTTTGAACTAAACTAAAAAAGTATCTTAATTATTGCTAAAACATCCAGGCATGTGAATGATTATATGAACTGTATATTGTAAGTAAAAAACAAGCTATTACGGTTCTTTTGTGTGTAAAAAGTCAAATTCTAGGATCTATCGTATCTAAATCATTAACATCACGTACTCCATACTGAGCGCTGACTTCTTGCTAGGTGCTTGCTTTGTCGGATAAAAGTTATTTATGGCTAACCCATGAATATAATAGATGGATTGAGTCATTACTCCAAGCGAAGGAGTATCTCGGGGTCATGTTTACGAGTGATGGGACGTTGGAGTGTGAGGTTGACCTGAGAATCGTAGCAGCGGGGGCGGTATTGTAGTCTCTTTACTGCTCTGTTGTGATGAAAAGAGAGTTCAGCCAAAAGGCAAAGCTCTCAACCTACCATTCGATCTTCGTTCCTACCCTCACCTGTGGTTATGAGCGTTCGGTCACGACCGAAAAGACAAGATCATGAATAAAAGTGGTCGAAATGGTTTTCTCAGAAGGGTAGCTGACTTTTCTCTTAGAAATAGGATGAGAAGCTCAGTCATCCGTGAGAAACTCAGAGTAGAATTAGTTGAGGTGTTTTGAGCATCTAGTAAGGATGTCATCCGGCACGTCCAGCTGGGACGAGGCCATGGGGTTAGACCAAGGACTAGATGGAGAGATTATATCTCCATACTGGCCTGGGAATCCCACGGGATCCCCCAGTCAGTTAGCGAAGATGGCTGGGAAAAGGGAAGCTTGGGGTTCCCTGCTGGAGCTGATATCCTTGTTACCTGATTTTGGGTGAGCGGTTGAAGATGGATGGATGGATGGCGAAACCTATAGCAGTACCCTTTCTATTAGATAATTTCCATAACTTAATACAGTTCTGCTCTTTCTTTTTTTTCGAAGGCAAGTTCTCTTTATTTTTTAAAAGCATAACAAGTCTAAATGATCCTGTAGGATGCCAGTAGTGGTGGTGGTGTAGCGTTATTTGTAGATTAGATTATTTAGAAATTCTATATCTTCAGATTTGACAATTTCCTGTCCTGTAACTGCTGTACCTCTGCTTCTGTTCTGTGTATCATAATGTAAGGAAATAATTTTATATAATAGAAGTTAATTCTACTATCTTCCTCTCATCCTCATAGATCTGATTTTAACGTGTTAAATCTTCCATGCTGCTTCCTTCCTGTCTCTCTCTTTGTCTCTTTTCCCTCTCCCCTTAACTCGAGCCAACACCTCCTGGTTTGTCTCTGGGCGAACACATGTCCAACTTCCAGTCTTTTGTTCTTTAGGATTTCACCAGGACATTTTACAATGGTTCATGTTCTTTGTAGTAACAGATGTCGATGGCACAGGTGTTTGGTCTAACATATAAAAACTCTATCTTTTGCTGTTAATAAACAGAGACCTTTCTGACAGACAACGTGTGTGTGTGTCTGAGTTTCTCCTGAGGACAGTGTTTGCTCAAGTGGTTAAGGCTCGGGGTTGCTTATAGTAGTGATGGGAAGTTTAAATAATTTTAGTGACTCAGCTCTTTGAATCTCGAGTAGTTTAGTTCATTTCATTCTTTTGATAAGAAATTTTTAAAAAGTTGCATTTTCAAAAAAAAGACCCCCAATACGTCTACATACACAAATCTTGCCTATAGTTCCAGTAATGAACATATTACAATGCAGCTAAGGACATATTATATTAAACAGAATGAGTAGCTCATCTCTCATATCTTCTAGTCTGAGTCGTTCGTTCTTTTGAATCTATTGCACCGAATTGGGTCCATGGGAGTCACATGAAAAAGAACGAACGACTCGGAGTAGAAGAGTCATTGAGATAGAATCGCTCAATTCTGTTTCCTGTACATAACCTACGGGGGTTTTGCGATGATTTGCGCATGCGTACCCAGTGGAAAATAAATGAATCCGAGACTACTCGTTCTTCTGAGTTAAAGAAAAGAAAGAACGAATCGTTCATGAACGACCCATCACTAGCTTATAGGAGGTTCAGGGGTTTGAGCCTCGTAACCGCCAGCTTGGCACTGTAGGGCCCTTGGGCAAGGCCATACAACTGTCACAAGGGGAAGCTAGATGCATTAATGACTAAAGGATGCTCTGTGAGAATGAGAAGTTTGAGGTCGAGATGTCTGGAAAGTTGTCAGTTCATGTTGTGGACTAACCTGATTTTGGGATCAGTTCTAACATTGGTAACCAAAGGTTGAGTCAATTCCGCCTAAATATGGACTGTTCTCTTGAGCTTTTGTTCAGATCTCACTTTGAATGTTTTTAACACCTCATAATGTTGAGGAAATCATTTACAAGGCTTCCTGGCTTTACCAGAAGATGCTGTAGCTTTCTCGTTCGCTTTGAACTCTCGAGTTGAGTCCGCTATAAATATCCCAAACCTGGAAGAGTAGTAGGAACAGCTTGCCAGAAGCTTCTGCCATCACAGTGCTGTCGATCCTCAATATGGCTAGGACAGTATTTCCACCTGCACAGCAAAAATTGCACGCGTCTGCACAATAATGTGCTAGTGTTCTGGTATTTTACCATTTCTATAGTAGCAGCTTATTCACGGGGTCATGAATGCGGCCCTAAGAACACTTTCTGTACGAATAAAATGACAATCCTGTCATAAATTATGACTTTGTCCTTTGTATGGAAACTTTCAAAGATGTCTTTCGAGAAACATCTTGAAGTCCTTAAGTTTAGTTTATGACTTGCAAAGTGGTTAATGTTACAACAATTAAATGGAGTGTTAGCGCTCTTTTATTCTCTTTGTGTGTATATGTGTGTGTGTGGGTGTTGGGGGGGGGGGTTGTTTAACATGCTCAGGTGAAGGCACCATGGCAACCAAAGATGGTGTTAGAAGGCGATGTCTTTCTCTTCCAGTTGCACTCACACACACACACACACACACACACGGGTAAACGTGCACACATAAGGAGAGATACCAGACCCTTCAATTGCGCAACATCAGCATCGAGGAATAAAAAAAAAAAAGCTGAACAATTCACCAACAGCACCAACCGACAGCTAGAGAGAGAGAGAGATATTAAGTGTAATTGTATATAATATCCATAACATTTCTCCATTTCGAATGATTTCTCTTAGCACAGTCGATTTTTCTGTACGGAATTTAATGAGAGGATGCGTTGTACAGTTGGACGACTGGTGTGCGCGCAAGACCGAGCTCACGACTCACACTTCCCTTGTAATAGAGTTTCGCATTTTCAAACAGCTGACCGTCGCCGTGGCAACGGGGTGGGCCGCACGCTGCTGGATTTAGCGGAGCGTGCCTAACGGCGTCTCCTACTTATGAACCGTCCTCATCAGGGTGAATAGGGCAAGAGACAAGGCTGCAGCACAGCCTCCAATTAATTCAGTCTCATTCCTATTCACAGCGCCATATCTCTTAAGATAAGAAGATACTATAAGTAAGAATGTGTCTGAACGATGTCACGATTTCTGCAAGGTGCCACTGAGTAGTAAAATGAGTATGAGGGGTTTTATTTCCGCATAAAATTTGCAAATGCAGTTAATGCAACTCGCACCTTTGCAAATGATCATTCAAATGTATTTCTTTAAGACTATTGACTTTGAGAGAGCATGCCTTCCCGGGCAAGATGACTCAGTGTTCTGATTGGTTGAAAGTTGATGGCCCATGAAGTATCGTTTCTTGTTTTTTTTATTGCAGTTTTTTTTATAAATAAAACTAATTCACAGAAATCTAACAATATTAAAGGCATTCAAGTCAAACTGAGACTTTCAGTGAAATTTCTTGTGAATCATTTACAGAAGACTTCAAGTACAGTACAAGAGTAAGAGTATAAGAGTATTTTTTTTTTCTTTGTTTTTTTCTTTTTCTTCTTTTTTTGGTCCATCCGTGTGCCATCCTGCACATCAGGCGATCGATACTTCCCACCCTAGAGACACACTTTAAGGACAAAGGCATTTGGCCAAACCTGCAATGACAATCTATCCAAATACATAGACTTCGGAGTCGGTCCCCCTTTTCCAGCTATAACATCTTCCACTCTTGAAAGGCTGTCCACATGATTTTGAAATGTTTCTGTGAGAATTCGTGCCCATTCATTCTGTAGAGAATTGATGAAGTCAGCCACTGATGTTGGATTAGAAGACCTGGCTCGCAATCTCTGTTCCAGTTCATCCCGAAGGTGCTTGATGGGGTTGAGGTCTCAAGGCTCTGTATTAGGGCCGGTCAAGTTCTTTCACACCAAACTCAACAAACCATTTCTTTGCAGTCCTTGCTTTGTGCGTTGGGGCTCAGTCATGTTGAAATAGAAAAGGGCCTTCACCAAACTGTTGGAAGCACAGCATTGTCAAAGATGTCTTGTTATGCTGAAGCATTAAGATTGGCTTTTCACTGGCGATAAGGGCTGATTGAAACACCTGAATTCAATAATTGACAGCAGGTTTGGCCAAATACTTCTGTCCATATAGTGGATCCCTGGCGGCACAGTGGTGTAGTGTCCAGTGTCCGGGTTTGATTCCCATCTCTGTGTGCATAAAGTTTTCATGTTCTCCCTGTGTTTGGTGGGTTTCCTCCGGGTGCTCTGGTTTCCTTCCACAGTCCAAAGATTGGTGAGTGTGTGATGTGAGTGTATGTGTGTGTGCTCTGCGATGGATGGGCACCCTGTTCAGGATGTACCCCGCCTTGTGTCCTAAGACTCCTGGGATATGCTCCAGGCCTCCGTCTATATATAAAGTGATATAGACGATGAGTGAGTGAGTGAGTGATCCGTTGTTTCTGTGGTAGTTACTTAAATTACCGCCAACTCGAACATGCCAGGACATGCAAACTCCATGCACACAGACCACGAGGCGAGAATCGAACCCTGACCCTGGAGGCGCAAGGTGACAGTGCTAACTTGTAAGCCACTGTGCCGCCCTGATGAGACTCTTTGTCGTGGTTAAATTATTTTAAAAGTGCGAACGTTTTAAAGAAGGCCATATGTACGTGAATGCCGATCCTGGCTGAGGTGACTGCAGTCGTTCCTGTGAACATTCAGCGAGTGGAACGCCTGGTCATTGAAAAAAATAATAATGATAAACTTGTCACCAGCTTACATCTGTCTGTGGGAACTGTACACACAGTCATACACCAACACCACTTGCACATTACAGGGACTCGGCTGGGAGTTACAGTCCCGTACAGTCCTGATCTTTTGCACGTGTTTGTGCCGTTTAAGGAGTTCCTGGGAGGCTGGCGTTTCAGACATAATGGTGTACTTAGAAAACTTTCAACCTTGAGGGTATCCAAGCAAAGGTATATTAGTATATTAGTGTATTAGTATAGCGAAATAAAGGGAGTTTTTATCACTCTAATTACTGTGTTTTGTTATTCTGCACAATCAAAAGTCCCGGTTTAACTTGAACACCTCTTGTTTTTTTGTTAAGTAAAAAAACGGTTTTAATCTCTTTATAATTAGGCTTAGATTATGTTCCTCTGCCACACAGGTCCTTGTGAATGAACTGTTGCTACAGCAACAAAACTTTTAATTACTATAAACCTCTGACTTGTCCAGCTGCCGGATTTGCCTCATCAGAGCCACCGTTACACACAATTAATTCCCAGCAATCGGGTTCAAGAATTTTTTTAAACATACATTTATTTATTTTTTAAATGACAAATTGCACCTTTACAAAAAGTAAAGCTTCATTTATGTAATCTAAGCAAAACTAGGAACATTTTCGTGACTTTTTCTTGAAAGGGTTGTTCACACTAATGATGTAGGGGATGAAGGCATGTGGGTTTGAAAGTTAGTTTGTACGCTTGTGTGGGTGTGTGTGTGGTTGGAAGGGGGTCAGTTTTAAAGCAGTGTCGTGCATCGCTTTCCGAATGTCTGCCTGCCTTATAATGACTTGCTTTTTATGAAGTGTCAAACCTTTTAGAAACACACACACACAAACAAACACGCGTAAACGCCCAGATCAGATACAAACACAAATTTCTGTGCACATGCAATGCTTTTAATGGCTATTTCTCTCTCTCTCTCTCTCTCTCTCTCTCTCTCGCTCTCACTCTGTCTCTTTTTCCCCAGTGGCTAATGAAGACGGAGAAAGCAACAGCAGGCCACTGGCAACGTTTGCACGTAAGTGTTTTCCCTGAGGAAATTGGAAAAGGAGCACCAACATCAAGCAACAAAAAGCAAAACGTACACACTGCCTCAGGCAAATTACCAAAGCACAGTGGAAACATGACAAGAAAGAGATAATATCTCAATCCTGTTAATGTTCTGTTTTCCCAATGGGGTTCTTTTCACTTTTATATACCACTATATTTTTATTTTGGTATTTTTTAATACCACTTTTATATCGATGTTCCAGGCTTTTAGTTATCTCATGATATAATAAGACTGCAGGTCATGTGTAATAAAACTGCAACAGGTTAAAGAACAGTAAAAAACGACATCCTGTGGTGCCAGCTTATTTCCACTAGATGGCAGTGTTGCATCATAAGTGATATAGTTCTTTGTCTTCTTTGTCTTTCGGCTATTCCTTTTCAGGGGTCGCCACAGCGAATCATCTGCCTCCATCTAACCCTATCCTCTGCATCCTCTTCTCTCACACCAACTAA
>JAQQZT010000018.1:18208584-18224192 GCA_030068275.1 Clarias platycephalus | reverse complement strand
TATAGGATGTCAGTGAGACGTTACAGATGGAGTCGCGGCGAACGGGAGAGGCAGTCGTTTCTGCTGAGGGTCAGAGATCTTTATCAGCGTCTGTAGTTCACCTGAGAAGTGTTTGACGCACGACAGTCTGTTATCTCTGGCTCTCTGCCTTTCTTTATCTCTCTTTCTCTCTCTGCTGCGTATTGATGGTCATGTGATGCCATGAAGTGGAAGCGGTTCTGTGATTCTCTGGGGTCCATATAAAATGGAAATCATCATTACAAAAAACACCAATGCTATCAAAGCGTTTAATTCCGATTACACCACATCGACTTGGCTGCAATTACCCTTTTAAATATTATAATTTGGCTGATGTGGGACAAACACAAAGCACTTCCTGTTGTTTTGTGTCGTGGCAATTACAAACAGTCGCTCCCTTGCGAGACTCAGCATTATTAGTTTCATCTTTAATATTAACAAGGACATCCGGAGAGCAGGTTGGCTGTGGCCTCTGGAGGGGGCTTGATGGCATAATGGCTCTCACATCAATCAAATCACACAAACGGAATGCCAATCACGGGCGTCTGTGAGCTCACGCAAGTAGATACGGTGGATAGCGCTTTCCTTTGAGTGTGTCACGCCGTTCCCCAACGTTGTTCCAAAAGATGTGGCCAGCTGGTGTCACGTGCTTCTCATTGGATGCACGTTATCGTCTTGGCCCTGTCCATTGTTGTGAATGGGGCAGTGTCCTAACAATCAGTGCGTTTACAAGACATTGAGTTAGCCGGACGTTTAAACATGCTAGTCAGACGTTAAAGACGGACAAGGACACCCAGTGATGAGGTTGGGAGTCAGGACGGTCTCCGCCAGGACGTTTTACCCAGGCTTTGACCTGGAAATCTAACAAAAGGAATGGTGGAACAGAGGGAAGAAGCACAGGGCATCCGATAGTACCGTAACCAGGAAAGATGTCAAGAGTACAGGATGTACGAAATGTACAGAGCTGTAAAGTTGTCCATGCTTTCAACAGCTTGACATGCAGCTCGCCAGTAGCCAACTTGTTTATGTTGGTGTGTGATGTAATTGGTCAACCAGGAAACCACTTGTCCAGTGCTAACAAGCTGATGGGGGTGTATCATGGACAACAGCAGTAGTCCAGTTAAATGGCCTAGTCGAGCATAGCACTACTTAACCGTGCATGTAAAGGCATGTACGGAGTGATGGGTGGGAACTGGAGACAATAAAAATTACCAATAAAATCAGGAAAAAAATGCAATGGTTAGCACTGTCCCTTCATTTTGCTCCTTCGGGGTTGTGGGTTCTAATCTCACAGCTTGTCTCTGCTTATAGAGTTTGCATGATCTCCCAGTGTTTGGTGGGAATGTCTGCTGTCTGATTGGAACTATAGCTGCCAAAGCTCTTACTATAGAGTATCGATCAACACCTTCTAACCAATCAGAATTGAGAACTCGAAAGCGGCATGATTGTGCCCTGGGATCCCACTGATAAGCTCCAAGCCCCCTGCGACCCTACACAGGCTAAGCAATGTGGAAAATGGATGGATGGATAGATGGATGAAAGGAAATTACCAAGACAAAAATTGCTGACGCTGGAGCCTTATGTCAAATGAACATCTCCTTATTGCAAATTTAATGCTAAAACCAATTACTTCAAACATTATTTATTGCATTATGCATTAAAACAAATGCATTCATGAAAATATGAATGTCTGATTCGAATTATAGCTGCCAAAGCTCTTATTATAGAGTATCGATCAACATCTTCTGACCAATCAGAACTGAGAACTAGAAAGCGACTTTTTTTATGGTCAGCTACTTTCACTAGTTTTCTACTACTTTGCAATTTAATTTGATTTAAGACTTAATCCGCCCCCAACTACACCCCCCATCCCCCCACCCCAACCACCACCACCACAACACTGGACCAAGAGCTGTGTGTGCAAATGTATACACATGAATATACATTTGTGAGTGTACAGAATATTAATGGTCCCTGAGAGAGCGCACAAAGAGATTATAGTGCAGAGAGAGAGAGAGTGAGAGAGAGAGAGAGCGCAGTCGTTCATTACTGAAGCATCTCAGTCCCAACCTCAGCTGGAGCATCGGTCTGATCACTGAGAGAGATGACATGTGAATGAAGACGGCGGCGTTCCCTCGTGCATCCACGAACTGCTCTTCTGTTATTGCATTGTTAATGCGTTTGTGTGAAATGTGCTTAGAGTGTCCAACTGCACAGCTTGATCGAACACTTCACCAGCGCACTGTCGAAAAGGCTTAACTGGGAATTAAAGAAAAGCTCACGGAATAGTTCAGAATTTAAAGTAAAACCTATTAAAATAAAGCGAAATGAGTCAGTGATAGAGAAAAAAAAAAAAACCTCAACCTGAATAGTATCGAGTTGTTAATACACAGAATGATCTGCTTAAACTGGAAGATTATTATTGCTACCTGGTGAATCTTTTTAAAATAAAATAAACAAGCAAAAAATGTTTCTGAATTCGAGGTACAAATATAAGGGTGTTCAAGTCAAACCGGGACTTTTGGTCACTGAACACAGTTATGTGTTTCTGTTTAATTATTTATACACCTTTGCGTTTGGGTGCATATTGTAATGATTACATTCAATAAAATTATATACAGTATATATAATTAATTCATTCTTTATGTTTCTGTGTTGGAACAGGAGGAAGTATAAGAAGACGTCACAGAGGTAAGGTGGCCTGGAGCGATCGAGGTTTGAATAACATTGATTACCTCTTCCATGCTGGAATCAATCAATCAATCAACCAATCAACCTATCTATCTATCTATCTATCTATCTATCTATCTATCTATCTATCTATCTATCTATCTATCTATCTATCTATCTATCTAAATGTTACTTGTTATGAAATAAAGATGTCATGAAACATTTTTGGACCATCTTGTTTCCCTCTGGCTTAAAGGTTGAGGCAAATGGCAAAAGCCCTTGTAGTTTCAGTGTGTACACAATATTTGTTATATTTTCATATTTTAGTAGGATATTGTATTGATGTTTTTTAGCATTTGTAATATAGTTGTCATGACGTTGTGACAACATTCAACATCAGGACAACATTGTTTTTGAAAGTTAAAATGACTTTGACAAAATGTCCTGAGATCAATTTAAATGCACGATCCAAGCAAAACCCTGCTAAATACAACCTGAAAACAATGAAATTTTTGTAGCGTTTATGGCGTATTAACATCCGTTCGAACATAAATGATCCTTTAAGTTTAGGATCAGGTGCAGGGTTTAGGATTCTGATCAGAGACTGGGACGGACAAAACAACTTCCCGTTTTTGAAGTCATGCATCTCTTATATATCTGATTTGCACTAACACTATATATACTGTATATATATATATATATAGTGTGTGTGTGTGTGTAATACATAAAAATATAAATATATATATTTGTATCCAGATTTAAAATTTGCATTTGTACCCAGATTCAAACCAAAAGTGGGTGTGGCCTTAATAAAAAAAAAGGAGAGTCATTCATTTTGTTTGCTTTTGTGTGCTTTAACATTGTTCCCCATCACATCATACCACGTACGAGGCTGAGTCAAAATGTATCTGCACTTTAACTGAAGAATTCATTCTGATTACATTTTAGAATAAACAAATACATAACTTTCCGACATAATTTCCTTGCTTTCAATACACTTTGTCCATTTGTCAACAAGCTTTTGTATTCCATCATTAAGAATGTTTTGTTCCGAACTGCGAGCCACGAATGCGCCGTTGTCTTCATCATCATAGTGCTTCTTTCAGAGGGACCGAACAGGTGAAAGTCAGACGGAACGAGATCAGGACTTTAGGGAGGATGCTTTAACGCCTCAAAGCGAAGTCGACAGTGTGGGCAGAAGTGAGCGTTTCACACACACTTCTTTGTGACAAAACACTTTCTCCATACTGTGCACAAACTCTATGATAAATAACGGCACCAGGTACACCATGCTGCCCTTCTTTCATGCAAATCACAAGTATGGCGTCCATCTTTGCTCGCACCAGTTCCAAATGAACTGATCACGTAATCACGTTCACACCTGTACTGCAGTGACTGGGGAGACAGTAGCCTTGAATGGAAAATGCTGATAAGACTGATAAGACTTTTGTGACTTCTTCCTATTACGTAAGTCGCACAGGATGGTTTTGCTCTAGTGCTGCAGGTGAAATGTATAAAACTTTAAATTTCTGCAAAAAAATCTGTTGATAAACACCTTCTCTGTCTTCTGATCCCTCAACATCATTGAGAAAGTTTTAATCCTAAATATTGTTTTAAAGCACTGTAATGAACACTATCTGAGCTGGTGACTCTAGTTGTAATAGGTTGTGATTCAGTTGTGATCCCCTATAAACCAGCTACTGATGAAGTTATGTTTATGGATAACCTGGTGTTAAAATGAGGCTGAGGCTTCCCGCTTTCTTATTACAGTACAGCACAGAATCCTCATTTAAATATTCTAAAAATAGGATTTTGATGTTTTTTCTCGAAGCCCTCCTTGTGAACACATTCATACTGGCCATATCTCAGGAACCGGACATGACACAGTGATAAACTTGGTTACAAGATGGAGCGTATTGACCAAGGAATCTAAGTATATGCCTAAAACAAATCTCCTAAAATGTGACTTATTGACTAATGTGATGTCATGGGACACATTTGAACATATCTACTGCTATTATAAACCATGCAACCCTGACCATGCAGTTACAAAGGACTGCCAAATGTTTATGTCTATGTACTAAGAGACCTGGACTATTTGGTTTCGGTTGTTTTGGTTGTTTTCATGTGCATTTGTATTCATGTTCGGCACACATAGTATTTATTCAATCCGAATCACGTGTTCCTATTTGGTTCCGTCTCATCGACTCTTTTGTTGCAGTATCGCACGAAGAGATTAACACTATCAGGTTCAGTGGTAGACGTGGGGATACTAATGGCAGCCCATATGTTCTGTTGGTGTCATGTTGTTTTAAAGGGACATCTGTTGGGAACAAATATGTGGTCGCTGTTGCCAAGAGCTCCACTATTGTTGACAGGCAGAAGGAGAGAGAGAAAGAGAGAGAGAGAAAGAGAGAGAGAGAGAGCATCAGTGAGAGAGGAAGTGAAAAGCAATGTAGAGACAACAATGAGAGAAAGGGAGAAAGGAAGAAGGGTGGGTCTGGGCTAATATTAGAGGACAGGAGTGGGTTTAATTGGCTGGGCTGTGGGGGGGCGGGCTCAGTGGAGAGTTCCCTCTCCTTACTTCCTGTGTCGCTCGGCTCTGATTGACAGCTCAATGGGGCTTTGGGTAATTATGGTAGACTAATTGGCTGCAGAGAATTCTGGGACTGTTATTACTGACACGATGCAACAAGGCAAATACTGTGTGTGTGTGTGTGTGTGTGTGTGTGTGTGTGTGTGTGTGTAAACACAAGCACACAAGTATATATAGAGAGAAAATATGTAGGATGACTGTGAGCTTGGTATTGACTGGAAATCAATGAACTACAATGTACACTGAAATAAATGAAATGAACTTCCTATGGGCGCTGAGCAAGCCGATGTCTGAACTGCAGCTGTTGTTTCTCTCTCTCTCTCTTTCTCACTCTCGCTTGACCAAAGAACATTCTGGCGTAGTCTCTTAGGGCATTTCCTGACACCGCTGCCTGCTGCAGGACGGTGTTATGCTGTAACTCGCAGCTCAGTAATACTGCATGCTAGTTGTGCTTATGTGATGGAGCTGATACTAGAGCAAAAAAAAAAAAAATGCATGGGATTTTATAAACATCTACAGATTAGATTTCAAGTTAGGGATAGTGTCGACACTTCCTGCACGAGCTGAGCACTGAGTGAGACTGTCTGCATGTCTAGTCATGTGACGCTCAGGAACATTGATTATAGTTAATCAGTATCACATGGGATGGAGTGCTGCTTTTCCAGGTTATTAAAATCGATCGCAGGCATGACGGGATCACAGCCGTGCTGATAACCAGCACAACAGCACGACCTCGAGTGTGATACTGCTTTTATACATCAGCTCCAGGAATACCACTTACTAGCAACAGATTATGATTTGTTTATTTATTTAACCAGTTATTTTGCTCCGCCAACACATATCTTTCCGCGAATGGCAGAACTAACTAACCGCGACTAGCGGAGCTGGCGACCGGCAGTTAGTGTAATTAATGGGGTGAAAGTAGTTTTAAATTATTACCGGTACTATGTAGCTGAAAGGTGAGGAGAATAAACTATAGAGGTGGTGGACAGTCCTGAGAAACGTATGAGATTTACTTTATATTTCCACTTATTCCGTTTTTAGTAGCAGCAAATAGCGGCAAATAGCGCTAAACGAAAAGCTAGTGCGCTATGTAGGGTGTACAATCACTTTCAACAGACCAAGTAATGGCCAGATTGGGGGATTACAGAGGGATTTGGGATTCAGCCTCGTGTTAGGAGCTAGCTAGCTTTCTAGCGTGACTTAGGTGTAAACAAAACAAAAAGGAGGCAATTTGGAACGACGAAGAAGCAATTACTAACGAGACAAAGTGTTGTTTAAAATGTTATCAGATGTGTTTTCTTGCTGAAATGTGACTGGTTTTGAATGTGGATTTTATCAAGTGGCTGCTCTTTCTCCAGTACTGCATTCCTTACACACCTACGTTCACCCACGCATTTGGCAGAGGCCCTTATCCACAGTGACTTACATTTGTGTTTCATTATACAAGTAAGCAGTTGAGGGTTAAGGGCCTTGCTCAAGGGCCCAATACAGATAACTTGGCAGTCGTGGGATTTAGACCTGGGACTTTTTGAACCATAGTCCAATGCCATAACCATTGAGCTATCCCAGACCGACAGTTAGTGTAAAACACCTGTAATGCAGAGTGATACATACTGTACTGTATAGTTAAACGTCCCAGCAGCATTATCGTCCACTTTGTGCTGCTCGGTCTGAACCGAGCATACTGGGGTATGTGCATCTGTGCATGAGTGAACAGATGAATAATGTCCATAAGTGTCCATTTCTGTGCGGTTTGCAAAAAACGCGGAGATGATTAATTTCATATTTCACGTACTGTATCTGTACTTTTTTCACCACCACTTGACTATTATGTGTAAAAACAGCAGAGAGAGTGAGAGAGAGACCTGTACGATGATGAGTACTCCTGTACTTTTACTCAAGCACACATGCAAATTGAGGACTTCTACTTTGACTTAAGAAATATTTACCGTAGGGAATCTCTACTTTTAATTAAGTACAAGTGTACTTTGCCCCCTCCTCTTTCCAAACAGTTGTAATGAATTGTAATCATAACTTGTGTTGGTCTATCCTAAGTCAAAAAACTAATCCAGCTTTGCCTGGGCTTTATAGTTTGGCAAATACGCTAGTCTGTAAAAAAAGGCTGTGTCAAGCTTGGGGGCGTGCAGTAATCATCCTTCACCAATCCGGAGTTTGATGAGGCGAGACCTGTGAAAGTAGAAACTCTCTACTGCTAAATTGAGTGAAAAATGGCTGTTGAGGGGACGTCTTTTCTCATCTTGAACAAACACCAGACAGGAAAGTTATACAAGCTTTCGCGGTGTCAAGTGCTGAACATTTGTCCTAATGGAGATGGGTGCTTCTCACAGCTGCATGTAAATCACAGAAGCTATCAAGGGTTGGGCATATTATACAGTACACACACTCACTCACACACACGCGTGTGTATAGACTTAACATAATCAAGTGATGCTCTCCTTGTTCATTGATGCTAAAAGGGCTAATTAAAGGCATAACAATAAGTAAATGAGATCGAGAGAGGTAGAAAGAGATAGAAAGGCTAGCAAAGGAAATACAAAATCTGCACTTGTAGGACTTAATCACTATGAAGTACATTAATAGCAGAAAGCAGAGCCAGATATAAGCCGAGCCAAGGGAAACATGCTGATTAGGCAGGGTGAAAAGAGCTAGGTATTGGCGTCCGAGGTGTTCTGCTGTCGCAAACTAATCCCAAGTGCACTCTCTCACTGACGCAGATTGCTGTGGAATCCTGGGCCTCGGCCCATGGCAAAGGTTTTGGGTGGTGAACGCAAACATGCGGCTGCTTTCCTTTCTTTTCATTTCTTTCCCTTTTCATTTCTTTACTTTACTTACCATGAGCCACGGAAGGAGAAGCATTTATCGGATGTTGAGATGTGGTGAAAGCTGACTCTAGGGCCAGCGTTCAATCTGAACCTCGCCAAAGGTAATTGTCAGATTGAGGAACTGCTTGATTGCTCGGTGTGGACCACAATACACCTCATTCAGCTTTGCCGAATAAATGTTTCCACACAGTGCACTCAGCAGGGGTACGCATCCAGGCTAACATAAAAATGGAAACGGTTACATAAGGGCGAACGGTAGTCCCTGGCTTAGTTGCGCGGCTGTAGTCCCTGGCTTAGTTGCGCGGCTGTAGTCCCTGGCTTAGTTGCGCGGCTGTACCTGAATGAATGGCATCACACATGAGCAAACTTCCTGTGTTGCTTAATTTCTGATTACGTCTCACATCGCAGTGCTGTTACAGTATGTTCTTGGTTCTCATTTGGGCAGAAGGTGTTAAAAGTAGTGCATTCAGCAGTGTTAATACATCTATTACATTTAGTAACACTTCTATAATCCAAAAAAAACATACCCAGATGGTTAATAATGATTCTCATTATTGTTTTCAGTGAGCACATGTTTATTTAGTATTTTCGTAAGGAGTCTCCAGTGTCAGTTAGAGGCAAAGCTGGAGTGTCAGGCTTTCCACATGGGAAAATCTTCAAGATGAATTTTATTTAAAATAAATATTACTTAATAGTGCTTATACACAAGGCTGACTTTCAGGCTGGTTTTAAAGGACAACTAGTCTGCTTTCAGCATGCAATAAGTTAGTTTTTCCTCTGTTTTTACACAAGCATTCATGTTTAAATCAAGTTTTATTAAAAACAATGCATATAGTTGCCAAAAATCCTGCATGTGCTGTCCAGGTTGCCAAAAAAGCTTCACTCTGGTTGTTTTACACCTCTTTACTAAAACACTCTTTCTCTCTGCGATCTTTTGTTTCTCTACAGCATTACAGATATCCTTCTCCTCTCTTTCCCCCTTTCTCCCTCTGAACCTGATAATTAGCGAGGGTAATTGCCCAGTTCAAATGAACCCCTCGCCCGGCCTTAATTACATTCCTCTTCTATCCAACTCTCCTGTCCTCTCTTGCTCTTCGCCTTCCCAGTGAGCCAGGTGTTCCCAGCTGTTTTGAGGGTGCAGGTGTGAGAACACCCACTTGTTGATGCCGCACGCCTCTGATTAGCTGCTAATTCCTGCTGTCATGACTGCAGGAGATATTTCACTCAGAAAGGTTGGGAGGATTCAAAGAAGTGTGCTTGATGTGACAGCACAGCGTGATACTACGTCTACAGCGATTTTCAGTTTGGTTATCAGTATGGCTTGATGTTAGTTTTGACAGGGTTTCTGGCCACAAAGCAACTCACAGGTATTTATTAGTGTGCTATTAGTGTTTGTATGACCTAATTAAATATTTGTTCTATTATCCCCACTAATTGGCAAAGATTTAGAATAATTGGATTATTGTTAATAGGATAACTGGCTAGGATAACTGGTCAGTCCATATCACACAGCTGACCATCCGATACAACATATATGCCTTTCCTGGCGCATTTTGGGACTGTACCTGTTATGGCTTGGGATCGGCACTGCATCCAGTGGCTTGGTGTTTGAGCCTTCATATCCTTCTACATGGCAGGCGAGAAACCTACCAGTGAGCCATCAATGCCCTGTGTAATGCACTACCATATTGTTTATTATTTTCCAGTTACAGCTTGCCTTGCTGTGTTTTATTCCTTATGTGCTAGCCATCAAAAATCAAGAAATAAAAACACTCTGTCTACGTGCAATCCAGCACATCGGACGCCGGAATCTCCCCACCTTGGGGATATATTGTATTTGAGCAATCGACGCCCGATTGTATTTGAGCATTTGGGGGTAAACCTTGCTCAAGGGTCTAACAGCAGCAGCGGCTCGAACCAGGTACTGTATGTCTAGATCAGCACCTTAACAACCAGGATACCCCTGCCCCACAACCTAAAAACACTTCTGCTAAAAATTCTGTTCACGTTCAAGGGGTAATACCATTTATTAGAAATGTTGACAAAATCCCATACAAAACAATTTACCCAATAAAATAATACACCAAATAGATTAGTTTGAATAATGAAACATCACCTAATCTAACCTTAAATGCTTAGCAAACAAACTGGCTAATGAATGGAACATACGTATACTGTAACTCAACCTAGATAACTCGGCTACCTAGCAAGCTTTGCTAAAAATCATTTAACATGAGACAAAAACTCAGCTAAATTTCGTGTAAACTGTATAGTTATGTCATCAAATTAATGACATTAAAATATCACATAATGACACAATGCACTTAGGTGCGAATTTTGCTAATGTAACTTAGTAAGCTAGCTACCATTGCTAATGTTTCTTTAAGTATTGTGAGACAAAAAAAAGGTAACACTGATAAATTTGTAACTTTTAAAACATTTACTTAAAGCTTTTCCTCAAGGATAGGTATTGTTAGAGAGAATGTACTTATATATGTCCAAAATTCAAAAAAAAATTTGTAAGCGTAAAGTTCAGGAGCTGAAACCCCCAGCGAGCTCATATTAATCTTGTGTAGGTCTTTATGTAAATTTATGATAAGTGACTCATATATGAATAATATATGCTGTACAATTTTCTGAATTCTGAATCTTTGAAAGTATTTTTAACGGAATATTTTGCCCAAAGACATGATTAACAGCTTACAGTAAACCTGTTAGCAAACCTGGCAGCTGGATTTCATTTATACAATGCTAATCAGCGCCCCTTGTCCCTTTTTGTTTCTGAGTTCTGAATTTTTTATCCGTCTTCATTTTCAAACAGTTCCCTTTATCATTATATATAGTTTATATAAAAGGAACTTGAAAACAGATTCAGCCAATTAGGACCAACCATGTTTTAATTAGTTTGGGGGGGGAAACCCAGTATCGTCCAAGATTTCTTTTTAATAGCTTGTCACCAGCCTCGGATATTCAGTTCTGATGGTTTGAGGCAGGTACTAGCTGATTAGGCAGGTTCATGAATCTGGTACTTGTTTCTTCAGATCTGGATATTTTAGAAGGGTTTTTGGACACTTTTTGGATGCTTTCAAACTACTGTCTTGCGCATGGATCTCAGTACACTTGACCCCAACGTTTGGTTCGTTATATGAAGTCAACATGGAGGCATAATGTGAACACTGCGTGCAACTTTAAAAGGTGTTCTTGAGCATGCTAGGGAGTACTCGGGGATGGCTTGAATCAAATATGAAAGCCAACCGTACCTGAACAAGGAAGTGGACTGCTGTTCAATACCATCTGACTCGTCTTATTCTCTGGACTATGCAGCGAATAAAGTAGGAAGGCGCTTAAGAGCCTCACATTGGACATTGTTACAAAAATATCGCTATTATTAGGCATAGCACGAAGGTTGTTCTCTTCTACTTTTTGAGCTTGTTGGTGGCTCACTAATCAACTAAGTCCATACTGCCACCTGCTGTATTGGAGAATGTCATTACGCAAGTATACTCGGGGAAACAGCACTGTTGATAATGTGAAAACTGGCCAGAAAGAGCAATTGAGGTGGGAGGGATCGTACCTGGGCATGGTATGAAACAGCAGTGCCTATGGAGAAAGCAGATTTAGTCTGGGTCCATCTGATCAAGATGGTTGGTTGGTTCTAGCAGGTTAGATTCATTTTGGCTGGCTGAGCTGGTTTTAGATGGTCAATTCTGGTGGTTGTAGTTGTAGATTTTGGACACTTTTAGAGTTGTTCTAGCATGTCAGACCGATTCTATTCTATCGGTTAAGCTTGTTTCTTAGACTTAGACAGTTTAATGAGGATTATTTATACTGTACCTGTTATGACAAAGATCTTATCACAAGACTGAGTATAAGAGCTATCTTCTCTATAAGGATGATTTTCTTATCTATTTGAACCCATTGGTAAGCCTGTCCATTTATGAATAGTTGAAATAAATATATATATTTTTTTCTCTAAGACCACCTTATAATGAAAACACTCCTTGTGGTTCTGCTCTGCTGATTAGTGACACAAATCAAGCTGTAATAGAATGATAACCTCTTACTCCAAAGTGCTTCTTTTCCAGCTGGCAGTAGCTCAACATTTACTTGGATTTACACCAGCTATCGGTCACTCTTTCCAGCACAGCCGGGCTATCCATCCTCTCCGCATCGGTCCGCCGTGTCTCCTGAGGTTAATGAGATGAAAAAAGTGTACATTCAAGTGGGCACATCTTACCGTGACCAGTCCATCAAGAACTAGATGTGTCATCGTTTAGAGCTACAGGGTACAGCCGGAAAAGGGTTTGATTATTACACTCCAAATATAATTTTATATTCTCTTTGATTTTTGGTGAGTGGAGTTGGAGGAGTTTGCATAAATAATGCAGAAAATGATCCATTCCAATGGTTCAATCACAAATTATCTTCCTAGAAGAAGTACCCATGATTAGACCCATCTTGTTCCATTTTCATTTCATATTCCCTTTAATTAGATGCTCATTCTAGCTTCGAATAATACTTGGCAGCCAGGGAAAACTTGGATGAATGCAAGGAGAACTTGTACAACTTGGCAGGATTGTATTGTTTCCCTTGACATGGAGCTGCCATGCTTTTTTGGACATGGTGAGGATGTGGTCAGATGACAATATTGACCTGATAATTTCGTAACTACTGTAATACTATTGTAATGGAGTTCATTCACGCACTACAAGCATGGTGCAGATGGGAAAGGTTGTGGTAGAACCATGCCATGTTGTAGAAGACCGCATTAGGTTCATATTATGTTATTCTTGTGCTTAACACGTTGTATGCAGCGGGTTATCAAGAGCATCTATTTCATGTATAGAAAATGTACTATTAATTTGGAATCAAAATCCTTACACCAACCCGCTGGGCACATTAAGCCCATGATAACCCTCTTGATCCCTGTTGCTGCTGCATTTGTTTCTACAGTATATTTTAAGGATACCATGGGAATGGTGGTTTTTGCCGTGTGAAGGGGTCTGTAGTAAATTCAAACTAAATTCTACCACACATTACATAGACATTCAAGTTTATATTCGTGTGTTCTTATCACCCATACAGGATGAGTTTCATTTCAGTGAATTACCACAAGTTACATCATCTGGTTGCAGTTTACGTACTCTCATCATGAGTGTAAATGTCATGGTAATATTGGGCTTTCAGTGGTTTCTTTGAACTTTTTTTCCCTTTCTTTCTTTTCTGGTGTGAAATGATGGTACAACGTACACATTTAACAGAAGTAAGACCCAGGAATTTGTACCCAAGAGTCAAAAATATACATACACTCAATTAAATTAACATATTGTCTTTTTATTAACAAACCCAAGGCCTCTCAACTTCCTGTTAATGATGATTGTGTATAGCGTAGAGCTTCTTTGTGCCAATATATTAAAAAGTGTTTGACTTAACGGCGTGAGCACCACAAAGTACAGTGGGAAAGTCCAAGGAGCTCAGTTCAGATCTTAGAAAGAGCATGGTTGATTTACACAAGTCAGGAATGTCTTTTAGAGCAACCACATATTAGTCAGTTCAAACTGTTGAAGGCAGGTTATTAGGAGATGTATCCACCTTGATGATCACTGGAACAGGACCTAAACTGTTACGCTGAGCTTGGTGGAAATTGGTTTGGATGATCAGGAACCCATAGGAACCATCAGGGCAGAGGTGTGCCATGAACCAGAGTCACTGTTTCTAGTCAAGCAGATTTTACATCACTATTGACTGAAAGGCTGCTGCAAAATCAGCACCTTCAAACTCGAAAGAAAAAAACATATGGAAGTTTGACCAGAGTTATATTTGAAGGAGTAACCACAAAAACATTGTACCAGATATTAAGCATAGTGGTGGTGGTACTGTAGCATTGCATTTTGGTGCGTTTTTGCCGCCAGTGGACCTGGTGCATTGTGGAAGGAGTAATGAAGAAGGCAGACTACTACAGAATTCTTCAGCAGAAGTTCAAATCATCAGTGAGATGGTTGAGACTTAGACAAAATTGAGTGTTCTAATAGGACAGTGACCCCAAAACACACATCAAAGCTGGTTATGAAATGGATAAAGCAAGGGAAACTTGGGCATATGCTGGAAAAAACAGATCTACTATGCCAGAAAACCAGCTAATTTAAATAAACACAGCTAATTCTGCTAAGAATGGTGATCAAATATCCAACCAGAATTCTGGATGATGGCAACCAAAATCTTGCTAAGTAACATTCAATCAAATATAAGGTGTGCTGTGTGCATAGTTTTGACCTTGTTCTTATTTCACTCACTCACCATCTATACTGCTATACAGGGTTGCGGGGAACCTAGAGCCTATCCTAGGAGACGTAGGGCACAAGGTGGGGTACATCTTGGATGGGGTGCCAATCCATCGCAGGCACACACACATACATAAATATATATCAGGAAATTTTGATAACACCAGTTATTCTAACCTGCATGTCTTTGGAATGTGGCAGGAAACCGGAGTACCTGGTGGAAACCCACCAAGCACGAGGAGAACATGCAAACTCCATGCACACAGACCCTGAGGCGGGAATTGAACCTAGACCCTGGAGGTGCAAGGCGACAGTGCTAACCACTAAGCCACTATGTCGCCCGTTCTTGTTTCAGAAAAGCCAAAATAAATGAAACTTGTGCATGAAATATTGTCATGAGCATCCCATTTTAGTCTAAGATCTAACGGGATGTTCTAATTTGTCCTCAAAACAGCATTAGCGCTAATCTACAAAAACCTGATCTGGCTAATCAGTTTTAGAGGCAGGTGTGTTGGAACTAAACTCCACAAGATACTGTAGATATCCAGCAGCATATCTGGCTTTATCGCAGAACCCTCCTGTTACCTACACGTTTTTCTCATTCCTACTGGGATGCTTTTCAATGCCAAGCATTTGATGAATGGATGTTCCAGGGGAGAACTGTCTTGCCAAGGTAATTTATAAGAGCAAACTTGCACGGAAAGTGAAGAAGAATCTGAGATGCGCTGTACATCTGTCTTTACTGTTAACAGCTTCCAGCTTCATAAGCTGTGCCTTGGGGAGCAGGGGTACCATAGGGAGGTTATAACTTGAAATGAAATGAACACGCTAAAGATATTAGATCCTAAATGTTGTTTTGTTTTGGATCAGAATCGGAGGAATCTTCTTTTAGGGGACAGTTTTGCCCAGAAAGTGCTGGGCAGGTGATCACCTCATCATTCGGTCTCTATTGTTTTTTTTGTTTTTTTACAGTTGTCTTGCAAACTCTCTATCTACAGTAGCTGTCTGTCATTAGGTTAATTGTTCAGTGCAATAGATCTCAGCTTGATAATGAAGCTCTAATTATCTGTCTGTCTATATACAGTACCTACTATAGGTATTTTTCTGAGTTGTGTGTGTCTGTGTGTGTGTGTGTGTGTGTGTGAGAGAGAGAGTTGCTGGACACAGTAGTTCAGTGACTTGTAGTAATCAGCGTGT
>JAQQZT010000018.1:18166610-18180435 GCA_030068275.1 Clarias platycephalus | reverse complement strand
TGGAGGACAGCGCTATTTGCTAGCGTGAGCTTACAGACGCCCCTGATTGGCTGTAGAGCCGTGATTAATGTAGGACCACTAAGTACCTCTCATCCCTCCCCTCTGAGAGAGCTCAGCCAATCAGCTCTCTCTAGAGCTCCAGCTGCGAGAGGTTACAGCATCACCTGGGAATTGGACTCGCGATCCCCAGATGATAGGGCGAGCACTTTACCACTGCGCCACTCGGAGGCCTTTGGACACACCTTCTAATTCAGCATTTTTTTGAGATTTAAAAATTATGAAATAACACATTATGCAATTAAGCAACAACACAACAACAGTCAGCTGGTATTTTAAGATGTGAAGGTCAGCTGTCCTGGAACAGTTTTTGCAAGAACAGTATTGTGATACTGGTACACTACCGCTCAAAAGTTTGGGATCACTTGCAAATTTCTTTTTTGTTTTAATTTAGTGATTTATTTTCTACATTCTACAACTATACTGGGGATTTAAAAACTATTTAACAACATATGGCATTAGGTAATAATGTACCAACTAACACAACAGTAAGTTGTTATTTTAAGACGTGAAGGTCAGCTGTTCTGGAATAGTTTTTGCAAGAACAGTATTGTGTCAAGTGCATTTGTAAAACCCATCGAGCTCCATGATGAAACTGGCTCTCATGAAGATCTTCCCAGGAAAGCAAGACCAAAGCTTACTTTGCTGCAGAGGAGACGTTCATTTAGAGTCACCAGCCACAGAAATCACCAGTTATCAAACAGCACCTCAGATTAGAGCCGTTATGAAGCTTTACAGAGCAGAAGCAGCAGATATACATCTCAATATCAACTGTCCAAAGGAGATTATTGTGTATTTTGGATAAACTCCTTCGGTATTGTTTTACAATGTAGAAAGAAATAAAAATCTGGAAAAACCATGGAGTTAGAAAGAGATCGCAAACTTTTGAGCGGTAGTATATGTCTAAACTGACTTCTTTTTGTTTTCATCCAAACAGCTTCTTAACTCTGCGAAAAGGTTGGTTAGGGACCCCAAATATATCCACCATGGGCTGTTTCTCATCTGAAGATGTGATGGTCACTCATTGGACACTCCCTTGTGACTCTGTAAGGGGGTCGTTAGGATTGGTTTTCCTGGCAGATGTGTGAAGTGTGCTTACTTTCGAACAAACAGAAATAAGTGGGATTGACATAACTCACACTTCCTGACAACTTCACTTGGAGGACTGAGAATCTTCATCGACATAATCATTGGCCTTATGTTTTGTCCAGTGTTATTATATGGATATGGAAAACATCAATCAACATCAATTAACCAAAAGTTCCATCATCATCAGGGTTTCAGGTGGTTAAGTGCCAGTATAATAACATGCAGCAAACTCTTCTTGGTCCTTCGTCTTCTTGGTATCTTCACTGTTTCTTTTCTTTTCTTTTTGGTCATTCGTGATTAATAACTAAACTGAGATTCTACTTATTGTTTATTTTTACATGAATCTTTATGATGTATAATATCTTTAATGAGATCGATAATGACAGCTGAAACGAGAGAAACTGTATTACTTTTGTATTAAAAGAAAATTGTTTAATGCATGATTGAATAACAATATTAATAATTTGTATTTTACTAGTTGCTGGGGGCGTTCAAGTCAAACCGAGACTTTTGATTGTGCAGAATAACAGAACACAGTTTTCTCAGTACGCCGGAGCCGTGATCGAACTGCCTGCTTCATGTCTGAAACGCTGGCCTCCCAGGAACTCCTTTAATAGCCTAAACACTCTCAAGGAATAAGTCACCAACATTTTGTTTTTGCAGGGATATGCACAACCTCATACGCCCCACTACACCCCTTGCAAATTACAGGAACTCGGCTGGGAGTTATTGCCACATCCCCGTGCAGTCCTGACCTCTCTTCAAGCCATTTCCACATATTTGGGTTAAAGGAGTTCCTGCGAGGCCGGAACATGAAGCACAGGCAGTCTGATCCTTTCTACCCAGAAGCAGAGGATTTATAGAGAAATAAAAGGAGTTGTGTATTTAATGAACTGTGTTCTGTTATTCTGCACAATTAAAAGTCCCAGTTTGACTTGAACACCCCTTATAATTGATAGACATGGCATTCACCATTATACGCTTTTTCTTTCCTGATATCATGTCTATTTTCTCCGCTCAGCACTGGATGACGGAGTTGGAGATCTTCGCCATGATCTTCGCTGCAGCAGTACACGACTACGAGCACACTGGGACCACAAACAACTTCCACATCCAGACCAGGTAAAAAAAAAAAAGAAAGAAAAGAAAACAAAAGCAGCGCAGTGCTTTCGGCCATGCAGCAGCTCTCTCGGTCATCAGTGCAGTCGTTCAGAAAAGCCGTGACGTGCACCGAGAGCCCGCAGTTACACTCGCACACTGAGAGCGGAATTAATGAAAGGCCACTGAGCTGCAGGCCAAAACAAGCTTGTCATAAGGGAGAAATGAGTCGTCATGTATTTTCAGTAACAAACTAACCAGAGGCAAACGGCTAACACATAAAAGGTGGGTGGATCGAGTAAGAGAGAAACTGAGGGATTGAGTAAAAGTAGCACAGTTACTAATTATCAACTACGGTAGATTTAACACGATCTTCACATTTCAAAAACACACTGACAACCCGATGTCACAAAGAAGATTTATTAATGATGTAGAACGATACACTGAATATGAACGTCTATAAACGTCAGCCGATATTAATTTGACATGAGACGTAATTTATTTTCTTAACAGGATAATAAAAGACGCAGCTCAATGCCAAAAGGATATGAGACAGAAAAAGAGGCGCCTAAACTTTTGCTCTCCACAAGAAATCAATAAATATGCAAATTATGCCTCGCATACACATACACATACGCCGTTAGAGCAACGTTACAAGGTCTGTGTTTTCATTTTGGAATTCACTTTTTAAAGAAACAAACAACGACAATAAAAAAAACATACACAAGCTCGTGTTCTACACGTCTGCACTGGTGAGACTGGTAAGGCATTGCTGATTGTTTTCCTATTACAGCATTCCAACTAAGTGTTTTATTCCTTAAGTTATGACATTTCGTGACGCATTCTTCCATTACCAGTCCAAGAGATCCAATTAGCCATGCTCTCTCATTTACACTAAGTAGTCAGAGCTTAGAGTGTCTTTCTCAGAGACATTAGCCAATCGTGGGCATCATGTTTGAAATTATGTAGTTGGCTGGGTGTCAGACGTATGTGTTATGCAATATCATAGGATGGTAACTGGGAAATGTACAGTAACTGGTGAGTGGGATTGGCCAAGACTAAAAAAAAAAGAAAAATTTTACATACAGCTACCAAATGATTTATAATAATTACATCAACAATAAGATTTAAAGGGCACCTATCCATCCAGCTGGCAACCTCTATAGTCCAACTAGGGACCGTGGAGGAAAATGATCAATACCCATTGATTGATGGTGGTAGGACCTCCGGTCAACATTCACACACTACGGGCAATTTGGGAACGCCAGTGAGCCTAATCTTGATGTTTTTGGACTAAGACCATGCAAACAGACCCCGGGGTAGGAATCTAAAGTTTCAAGGCGACAGTGCTAACCACTAAGCTACCGTGCCACTTTAAAGGGAACCTGTCATGCAATCATTAAGTTGGGTCTCTGGTGTGCATGGACCATCAAAAACTTGAGAAGAAAAAGTTCCAAGTTTCTTAAAACAAGCCAGTTAGATCTCTATTGTGACCTCATATAAGAAGAAACCCTCTCCTACAGTAGCGTATGGCTCTGTTCTCTGGTGGGGGCGTGACCAGGAGTACCTCATTTAGATAGATGACTTTCTTTTTTTAACTTACTTTTTCTCTTCTTGTTATTTTTTTTTGTCAAGTTCTCTTTTCTTCTCCTCTCTAGTTTGGTCTTTTTCACGTTTTTCTAACCAGTTACTCTTTGTTCTGTCTTTTCTCTGGACTTTCTTCTTCTCTTTCTCTTATTTACCTGTTTTTTCTTTCATTCTCTTCTTCTTTCCCTTTCTTTTTTTTTTTTTTTTATCAATCTTTACTTCTTTCCATTGTACTTACTGTTTACTACCTGTTCCTCTTCATCTCTTTTGTAATTGAACTTTTCACTTTTTTTCTGCCTAGTTCTTTTCTTTTTATATTTTTTTCTTCCTCTTTCCTTTTCTAACCTTTTTCTAACTACTTACCTTTTTCCTTGGCTTTCATGTGTTTTTTCTTTCTTACTTTCTTGCTCCTTTTTCTGTTTCTTTTAGTCTCTTCTATTCTTTTAACTTGCCTCCTCTGTCTTTCATTCTTCTGAAATGGTGCATTAAGCAGTGGAATGAAATAAATGGAGGGATACAAAATGTGTTACCTGTGGAGTATTTCTGCTGAGGCATTAACATACACTTTGGGGAGCTTTGAGACCTGTGTTGACTTATTAAACAGTCAAATATGGGTCCTTCAAGATTAAAAACCCCTGAATAAGAAGAACAATAGGAAGAATGTGGTAATAAAAGAAACAAACAACAACAAAACGTTATTTGGCGTTTATTCATTGAAGATTTGTTTTTGCTGAATTTTTCCTTATTCTTATTCCTCTCTCCTTAAACTAATCATGTGGACCAAACCATAGCTCATAACCACAGTGAGATGAATCTTGGCCAGCAGACCCTTGAGTGAGTCGTAAAATATTCCGTCTTGACCGTATAAACCTGTGTGTGTCTCTGCTGTCCAGGTCAGACACGGCGATCTTGTACAACGACCGCTCGGTGCTGGAGAGCCACCACGTCAGCGCAGCGTATCGCCTCCTACAGGACGACGATGAGATGAACATCCTCTACAACCTGTCCAAAGATGACTGGAGGTACAACACCTGGGCAGCTCCGCCAGCATCTGCTGCAGAGAGAGAGAGAGAGAGAGTTTAAATAAGGAGTGTGTTTTTTTTTTCTCAGGGAGTTCAGGGCTCTGGTGGTGGAGATGGTGTTGGCTACGGACATGTCGTGTCATTTCCAACAAGTCAAAGCCATGAAGAACTTCCTCCAGCAGCCTGAGGGGTGAGAAGAGCTACCTTTATTCTTCTTTTCTTTCCTTTTTAACTTCTCTACTTTTTTCTGACCTCACTTATTGTGCATTAGTTTTCTTTACACTTGTTTTCTTTCTTTTCCTTACTTATTTCTTTCATTCTTTCCTTGTTTCACTTTACTTCTTTTCCCCCTTTGTGCTTCTACTTATTTCTTTTGACGTTTTTCTTTTTGTTCTTATTTTACTGTGCTTTCTTTTTTACATTTTCTTTTCTCTTCTCTAGCCTAGTCTTCTTTTCTCTTTTAAACTATTCTCTACATTTTTTCTTTTCTATTTTTTTTTATTCCTTTCCTTTTTTAACCGCACGCCTTTTTCTCTGTTCTCACTTATCCCATTTTTTGTTTTTATGGATAACTCATATGTGCTTCTTTCTCTTCAGTTACATTCTCTTCATTTTCCCAATTTCAGTCTCTTTATCTTTTTCTTTTTACTTCTTTACTCTTCTGTTAACTTTCTTACTTTTCTAAATTCTTTTCTCTTCTCTAGCTCAGTCTTCTCACTTTTTTTCTAATCACATTTATTTTTTCTAACCAATTACTCCTCATCATTTCTTTACTCTGGAATCTGTTCTTCTCTTCTCTTTTTATTGTCTTCATTAACCTCTGATTTTTGTTTTTTTGTCTTTTCTCTTCTTTTCTTTTAATTTCTCTTTACCTCCTTCCAGTTTTTCTTTTTCAATCTCTATTTCTTTTCTTTGCTCTTCTTTTTATTTTATTTCCTTCTTTTCAATTTTCTCTTATTTTCTTTTTTTCCTATTCTTTTATTCAATTAATTTCTTTTCTAACCTCTTTCTAACAAGTTTTTTTTTTTACACTGCTTCATTTTTTTTCATTTCTTTCTTTGGTGCCTTTCATTTTCTTTTCTAAACTCTTTATTTTTATTTTTGCTACTTTACTCTTTACTTGTTTTCTCTTTCTCTATATTTGTTCTCTTCTCTTTCCTTTTCATATCTGTTGATCGTTTATATTCTCTCCTTTATTCTTATCTTCTGTCTCTTTTTTTTGTCTCTGCTATCATATTCGTTAACTTTCTCACAGCTTTCATTTATTTCCATTCTCTACCAGGTTTTTACTTTTAACCTTTAAGATTTAATTAAATTTAATTTGATTTGATTTAATTTTATTTACTTTTGCACTTCTCCCTCCCCCCACCTGCTCTCTGCTCTGCCATTTACTCTGGACTTTCTGGGATGAGATTTCTATTGATTAACCTGCATCTATTCCTCTTCATTACTCCCTACTCACACACACACATCAAATACTGAATAAGTAATACAGTTAGAAAAAAAAAAATAACCGAAAGAAATGGAGACAGACACGAAATTATAAAGGCCAGGGGACGTAACTTTTAGACACATATTAAACAGTGGATGTCTTTTTCTTTTTTAATTAAATATAGTGCCAGTTGTCAGTCATCTGCTAATAAAAGCAGATATTGGAGTGCAAATATGTGTAAATGCTGAAATAGGAAGGTATGTGCGTGTGTGTGTGTATCGCATTTACAGAATTGACAAACCGAAAGCACTTTCTCTGGTGTTACACACTGCTGATATCAGCCATCCAGCCAAAAACTGGGATCTCCATCACCGCTGGACCAGCTCACTCCTGGAGGAGTTCTTCAGACAGGTGTGTGTGTGTGTGTGTGTGTGTGTGTGTGTGTGTGTGTGTGTGTGTGTGTGTGTGTGTGTGTGTGTGTGTGCGCGCGTGTTAGTGTGTGTGCTGCCATTAATCCCATATTCCAGAAGTGTTCGATCTTATCTACAAAGAGCACCGGCTGCAGCTTTTCATTTCCACCAGCTAGGAGGTATATCTGATAGTAAATTGAAGTCTGAGATCGATCCATCACACTCACCGTAGCATCTGGCAGACCCCATGAGTCCAAGGACCACCAAAGGTCTATTATGTTTCATCGGTTTGAAAACACAATTACATTTTCTAGTTCTTGTGCTCAGAAAAGGACGTCCACATCAGCGCGGTGATTGACTCAGCATCAGGAGGTAGGAGCGTCCTTGTTTTAATCTACTCAGATACGAGAAAAAAAGATCACGCAGATAGATTTAATTCAACTTTTCCCACTTCATTCACTAATTTTACCTGGCCAAAATGGTCACCTGCCAATTCCCACCAGCCATCATTCAACAACCACCAACCGAGGAGCATAAAGATGCCAATGCATACTTCCTTCTATCTGTTTTTGAACTGCTCCTCATGCTCCATCATAATGCGTATTAAGACACAATTCATATGCACATATCCACGTACCCGAGCTCACAGACTCCTGTCACTGGCTAGTATCTCCGAATGATTGACAGGGGAGAGAGGATATAATAGATTAATATGGACAATTTGTCTTTCGTGTGTTTTTAAGTCTTTCTCTCATTTTCACAAAAAAAACTCAAACATAGCACTGGTTTCTGCTGTTGTTGTTTTTTTCCAATGCACTTTTTGTCAGTTCCAGTCATTTCAGCAATCTCCTTAGTTGTTGTCTTTGCTTGATGCAGGCCAATAATTATAAACCACAGTAAAAACATTTTCATGGATACGTTTTCTAACATGATTGTTTAAGAAACAGGAAGCTACTCACTGCAACCGTTAGGGTTAAAAGAATTGTTGCAGCTCAGACGTACTGTATTAATCACAGCAGTAATTATCAACATTATATGTTCATAATGTTTTGCTTATTTAAATGTAGGATACTGGCAGCTTATAGATATATATACTAGCTGTTTATCAGAGTTATGGATTCGCTCTATGTTCTAAAGACATAGAGAAAGAGACTTTAAAATAGTTTTTTTTAAATGTCTTTGCTGTTTTAGTATGCCTATGTTCATGAAACTGTCCCTCACGGTTGTGGAAACAGTTAGAACTAAAGATATGAGAGTGGTCTAAGTGGGTTGTTTAAAAGCGTTTTTTTTTTTGTTCTGTTTTCACAATTTGGCTTAGCATTTGCATGCAATTAGACATTCATGTTTATTCATTTGGAGGATGTGTTTTCATCTTTTATCCAAAGTGCCAAGTTGGGAGGATGTAGCTGTTAAATTAAAAAGAAAAAAAGCTTACAGTTATTCCAGTAATTGTCAGGAAGCAAAGGCACAACATGTTGTAGAGAAAATATAAAAATGGTGTTATCTCTAGCCTAAAAGGTAAAAAAAAAAACACCAAAAAATATGTAAACACGCATCACTTGGCTTTCCACTGTCACAGACAAATTTTGAACGGCTCCCAGATTTACGCGCTAGTGATGCGCGGGTCGTCTGGTATCCCGCGGGTCGGGTTGGGACGGGTAAAGAAATTGTCACTTTATTTACATCATTAAGTATGTCTATTTAATGGTCGCGGGTGCGGGGCGGGGCGGGTTGTAAAAATAGATACAGTGGTGCGGGGCGGGCTGGGGCGGGCCAAATAATTTCATAAAAGCGGGACCCGCGGGTTGGAAAAATACGGCTTAGTCGGCTCGGTTCGGTCGTTCATATGCCGAAGTACCACTGTATGCACATTTAAAAGTAACCAGGACAGCTAGTTAAACAACATGATTCTTCATTTATCTTAGTCTCGTGTGTTGATCAGAGTCGATAGAAGAGTGAATAAAGCTTTGGGTGGGGCGTAGAAGATTTGCACATTTCAGATTGGGCTACAGCCTTGTTAAGTTTGTTATTGGCTGCTCTAAAGTTCATTAATTGTGATGCAAGGATGTTCATGGATGTTCATGGATTTTAGGCATAGGGATGCTTATGTAAAAACTTTACCAGCAAATCTGAGGTAAATGTTGTAAATTTCTGACAGAAGAAACTTATTTCCACTTTGACTTTGCCTTTACTTTGTTGATATTTCAAAACATGCCCTGACTATGAGACAAGCGCTATAACCCTTAGCTTCATACTTTAGCTAACTCATACCTGAGCTGCCTAGCAACAGTGCTCAATGATTCCAGTCACTGAACAGCGAGCATATTGTGTTTCACTTCTCATCCCGAAGTTAAAAAAAAATCCCGAAGTTTACAAGTTCCATTTAGCAAACAGCTGCTGTTTACCTCACGAAGCCAGATGCTAGCACTCTCACAACATTAGATTAGCATTCGCCAGGCATTTGTAGGACAGAATCTTTTCTAATCAAAATGTCTTACAGTCCCTTTTTACAGGTTTAAAATGAAAGAGGAAATCAAAAATATGACTTTTTTCTTTCTTGCCTCCTATTATGTGTGTGTGTGTGTGTGTGTGTGTGTGTGTGTGTGTGTGTGTGTTTGTTATCTTATTATTGAAAGAACCTGTGATGCAGCAATCTGGATACTGGCATCCATTGAGCAGTGTGTTTTTGGAGGAAGAAAGAGAAAAATAAACAGCTGACAGAGAGAAATAGTGTGTGTGTGTGTGTGTGTGTGTGTGTGTGTGTGTGTGTGTGTGTGTGTGTGGGAAGCATGGTTGGTTGTAAGAGACAGATAAGGAGTAGAAACAAAAGTATGTGCGTGTGTGTGTGTGTGTACTGTACATGTGTGTACAAGTGTGAGACTGAGAGACCAAGTGTGTGTGTCAGCTACACCACAGGCCTGATGATGTGTGTGGTGCATTGAAAGAGAAATGCTGTGCAGGAGGTTAACAAGCAACGATGGCTCGCACAGGCTTGAAGAAAGTGGGTTGACACTGCAGCTTTGTACACACTCTCACTTACGCAGACTGGAAAGCGTTATAAACAATGCATCGTAGCACATCTGTAGCAAATAGCACATAGGCCACACCTCCATTATACTCACAGGCACATAGGCCACACCTCAATTATACTGACAGTCACATAGGCCATGCCTCTTTTATACTGACAGACACATACGTCACACCCCAATTATCCTGACAGGCACATGGGCCACACGTCAATTATACTGACAGGTGCATAGGCCACACCTCCATTATACTGACAGGTACATAGGCCACACCTCCATTATACTGACAGGCACATAGGCCACACCGCCATTATACTGACAGGCACATAGGCCACACCTCAATTATACTGACAGTCGCAGGCCACACCTCTTTTATACTGACAGACACATAGGCCACATCCTGGTTATAATGACAGGCGCATAGGCCACACCTCCTTTATACTGAGAGGCACATAGGCCACACCTCCATTATATAGGCAAACAGTATAAGTCACAACTTATATGATAGACATATCAGAAACACCCCCTCTATATTATTGACAGGTACAAAGGCCACATGTCCATTATTTTGACAGTCACATAGGCCACACCGCCATTATACTGACAGGCACATAGGCCACACCTCAATTATACTGACAGTCGCAGGCCACACCTCTTTTATACTGACAGACACATAGGCCACATCCTGGTTATAATGACAGGCGCATAGGCCACACCTCCTTTATACTGAGAGGCACATAGGCCACACCTCCATTATATAGGCAAACAGTATAAGTCACAACTTATATGATAGACATATCAGAAACACCCCCTCTATATTATTGACAGGTACAAAGGCCACATGTCCATTATTTTGACAGTCACATAGGCCACACCTTCATTATACTGACAGTCACATAGGCCACACCTCCTCTATGATTCTGGCAGGCACATAAGCTACATCTCCATTATACTGACAGACACATAGGCCACAACTCCTTCATTACAGGTATATGGAGTGCACATGGGCCACACTTCCTTCATTATACGTACTAAAAGGCACATAGGCCACACCTTCTTCACATTTGAATAAAACATTTTTAGACCTTAGATCATTCTCATAGCAACAGTCAAAATGTGTTCTCATTTATTGCAAAACTAATTTAAATGACTAATATGTATTGTAATTAATACATACATTAATGCATTAACAACTTTCTGTTTTCTTTTTATGCTTAGGGTGATAAAGAGGCCGAACTGGGGTTGCCCTTCTCACCACTGTGTGACCGCAAGTCCACCATGGTGGCTCAGTCTCAAATCGGTGAGCAGTGTAAACACTTCATCTGGCTCATGTTTAAATCGCATTCTATTCTGTTTCGTAGGACGCTCAGTTATTCTGCCTTTAACACTGCAAACCTCTACGCCACTGAATGGATAAACTGTTTTGTGCATGCAGGGTTCATTGACTTCATCGTCGTCCCTACATTCACTGTCCTCACAGACATGACAGAGAAGATCGTGACGCCGCTCATCGATGAGGCGACACACTCCAGCCTGGCCGGCTTCCGCAGGTCGAGGTCAGGAGAAGAGTCTCTGATTCTGTTGGTTCTTTTAACAGTTCAGCAGTTAATTAAAAGAATTCACTTATCAGTGAGGAAGCTTATGATGCGTTTCCATTCATTTCTCTTGGCTAAGCACGAATCAATGCAGATTTTCCCTTTTTTGAGCTGATATAATCATGACGATCCAGATTTAGGAACCAAAGGGCTAATTAATGATACGTAGTGCATAATCACTTTCCCTCTGGATTTGAAGTGTTCATCGTGCTTAAAAATCTGTTTAATTCATGTGGATATCTGTCAGTAGCTCATTTACCGTATCTCACTGCGCTCATTGTGACCATGCCATTCTTATTGCCAGCTCACACACTTTTATTTTGCGTCTAACCGTCTAACCTGACTTCTTGTTGTATCTCGCCAGTCTTAGCAGCATTTCCACAGCAGAAACGAAGCAGGCGAACATGAACAGTCCAGCCTCGGAGAGCAGTGCTTCCCACAATGGCTCACTGCTAGCTGTGGACCTGAAGAACTTTAAGGCCATTTGGAACGAGCAAGTCTTTCAGAACCGTGAGAGGTGGAAGGCTCGCGCTGACAAAGGTAAGCTAGACTCAAGGGTGAAAGATTGTAACAAGATCCACCCTACTGGGATCATCTCATGTAGTGGTTGAAAGTGAAATTTCAACTCTCTGAAAAAGAAAAACTCACAAACAACATCGATCAAATTGATAGACATGTCAGAAAGTAATGTTTGGTGGTTGGTCTAACCCCTTAACTACTAAACATACTGTAGTTCTACAAACTTTCCAGAACGTAAATATCTAGATATTCACAAATGTGAAAGTGGGAAAAGTAAAATTTTGGATTTCAAACCTTTCCCCACATAAACATATCTAGGGGTCACCATAGCAGACCACACGATCTGCACACAACTTGGCACGGGAAATTTGGAGGCCGGATCAACAACTCTTTGCCAGCTAAGCCCCATATACTTTTTTCAGCAATTTGAGAGCCACATTGGCTTCTCTGTTTGATCGGGCTGGGCAGGCTGACCTTTACTTCCCACAGGCACACTGTAAATGAGAGTTAGGTGCCTGTAATTGAGTCCCCAGTTTACTGGTGTATAATCGATGATCATTGTTTTTCAATTCTCCTGATGGTGGTGTTAGTTTTGTGGCTGATCTGTGTATACAGTATGGGGCACTCGTTTTCCTTTGATTTCAACCCAAAGTTGAACATGCAAAATACATACGAGCTGATTTACTGACGGGATCTACTTACAAAAAGAAGTCTCCTTGTTCACTTTGCATATTTCCCTTAAGGAATATCAAGATTGAGTGGTTTGTCAGAGTGGTGTCAAACTGATTAATTTAGCATATTTGGTGCGGCTAGAAAGGCACGTTTGGAATTAAAGTATATAAAATGTGCAAATGATGATGACTGAATGGCAGTGAACAAATTTGGATAGGTTCCTTTCTGTCAAATGAAAAAAAGAGAAGATTCACAGAAAAAGGGCCTTAGTAAGGTCTGAAAGTTTTTTTTAACTCATTACTCATTTTAGCTGCAAAGTTGATTTAATATGAAAATTTTATTCTTCTTCTAGTTTCTTTGAGATTTAAACTAATGGCAGCTATTAAGACCAATTAGCACATGCAATAATCTCTCTTATGTTGTTTCCTCTCTTGACATTTCATGTGACATATTTCACACAAATCTTTCTTTGTAAATTGCATGTGCAAATTAGTACTCAGGGTCTCCAATATATGAAAAGTCTAAATATTTACCTTAAATTGCAAGAAATTTAATTTTAAACAAAGTGCGAACATGGCCTGCGTATCAGCTGTCATTTTGTAATTCTGATTTTTACCTTGTTGTTTGGGTAAAATGTTTTTGTCTTTACTAAAGTTTCATTCTGAATTGAATTATATTCTTATTTCCGTATTGATCAGTATTGTTTCTGGTGCTAATAATTTTAAAAGGTAGAACTAATCAGCTACTGTATGTCCATCTCCATTCCTGGACAACAGAAACGGAGGAGAAGGCCAAACGCGAGGCTGAGGAGAAGGCTCTGATGGAGGCAGGTCAGGCAGTACAGACGGAGCCGGGAACGGATCAGTCAGTACCAAAGAGTGAGGGATCGGGAAAGGAAACGGAGCCTGGGGGGACAACGAGTGGTCCATGCAAGGGTGAAAACACACCAAGCATGGAGCCCAACAAGCAACTACACAACGGTATGTAAACAGCATTAAATGTTGATCCATATATCTTGATCTGAGTATAACTAAATTGCAATATTCTAGTTAACAGGCATTGTTTGACAGGAATGCGTACCTTCGGTGGCACAGCGGTGTAGTGGTTAGCACTGTCACTTTGCACCTCCAAGGTCGAGGGTTTGATTCCTTGCGTCTGCGTGCATGGAGTTTGCATCTTGGTTGGTTTCCTCTCATAGTACAAATTGCAGATAAGATTAACTGGCATTGCCAAATTGCCCATTTTGTTTGTGTGTGTGTGTGTGTGTGTGTGTGTGTGTGTGTGTGTGTGTGTGTGTGTGTGTGTGTGTGTGTGTGTG
>JAQQZT010000018.1:18146865-18157009 GCA_030068275.1 Clarias platycephalus | reverse complement strand
CTGCTTTGAGGCAATGACAATTGCTAAAAGCGCTATACAAATAAAATTGAATTGAATTGAATTGAATTTACATTTATGCCATTTGGCAGACGTCCTTATACCAGAAGACTTTTTTTTACATTTTTTTTATCTCACTATACATCTGAGCAGTTGAGGGTTAATGGACTTGCTCAAGCACCCAACAGTGACAACCAGGTGGTGGTGAGGTTTGAACCTGGGACCTTCTGGTTAGCCTTACCTGTCCACACAGCAACACTGAAAATGAAGCTTCTAACTAGCTTTAGACTGGAAGGAGTTTTCCAAATAGTCCTTTTTAGGTTTTATGAACCTAAAAAGCGTATCCATGCGTATGGATGAAAGTCCAAAACAATTTGCATTGTAATTTTCATTCTAGTTATAACATTATCTGTTCAAACTGAATCAATCTGGATATTTTAAAGTTTTCTGAACCAGGATTGGAATAACATGTAGAAACTAGAGGTGGAGAATCTGAAATATTTGGACAGATAAGACATACCAAGTTCACGAGAATATCGAAAGAACAACCTGGGAACTTAAAATGGGTCACAGAAGCTTCAGCATGCTGGCACTACTGGCATTTGAGCCTGAATTTGAACAACTGGACTTAAATAAATTGGTGGGTTTATTAGCAAATGCTGGTTTCAGGGGTCTGTGTATTGATTTATACTGTATGTGGGAGGGTCCAGGTCAGGGGTATTCAGTTTTAATAGTTACTCTCATAAAGACTTACTACTACAGACAGGAGTCCATCGATTAATCAATTGAATCATAACTCATGTGTTGAAATTTTGCCTCTTCTTCTCCATTCTCCACAACCATGAGCAATAATCTTTGAACATTCTGTTCAGATCTTGGCCAAGCCACACTGTCATGAGAACTGCATGAATATGACAATGCACCAAATCACCAGGAGCTTACCCAACATTTGGCCTTGGCACAAATGGGCTCTGGTATCATCACGATGGGCTCTGGTATCATCACAGCACTTCTTGAGTCAATCAAAGCCAGGACCAGCTATTCCTCCATGGTGACCATTTGTACTGCTTGGGATTTTCTCCAAGGAATCCATGCTCTTGGCAAGAGAGCAGTGGCTTTCTTTCCCTTTTCCCCCACCACAGAGAGAGTGTCTTCCATATGTTCTGTCTCCTCCATCATGCTGGCAGAGCTATGGGAATCTTGGCTCTTGTTGATGTTCTTTATGTCCATGGCCACCCTCTGGACTACAAGGGTGAAAGGAAACTTCTCATCTGGCAGAGACAAGCACTGACTCATTCAAGCACACTTGCCTTCAATGGCATTATTAGGGGGTTACATTAGACACCAGTAATTTGGCGAGTTTGTGTTCTTGACCAATTTCGATGTGTAAAAGACATTTGAAGACATGGGAATGTGCCAAGTGGGTCTGGCTGTCTAATGTAGATCATAGTTAATTCTGTATATCCAAAGCTGGGAAGGTTTGAAATTTGAGAAAAGGGTTAAAGAATTCACAACTGTATAACATATTTTGTCAGTGGCGACAAATTTCTTCATATTATATAAAATATAATTAGGTAGATTAAACTGAAGGCACAGTGGTGTAGTGGTTAGCACTGTCGCCTTGCACTTCCAGGGTATGGCTTTGATTGCCGGCCAGGCTCGATTCCCGTTTCTATGTGTCCTCCGGGTACTCCGGTTTCCTCCCACAGTCCAAAGATATGCAGGTTAGGCTAATTGGCGTTCCCAAATTGCCTGTAGCGTGTGTGTGCCCTGTGATGGATTGGCACCCTGTCAGGGTGTACCCTGTCTCATGCCCTAAGCCTCCTGGGATAGGCTCCAGGTCCCTGCGAGACCCTGAATACAGGATAAAGTGGTATAGAAGATGAGTGAGTGAGTGAGTGAGATTAAACTAAAGAAACGAGAAAAAGTGGAAAAAAAAAAAAAAACATGTTTTATTGCGACCGATTGCAATGTGCCTTAAGGTACAATTTTAAAATTGGTTGTTTATGTAACAACCTCAGCAGCAACCTCATTTCCACTCTCGTCTCTTTCATCCACTTAGCATTCAGCATCACCAGGATACTAATCACCTGATCCACGTCTGGTCTTTTGTAATCATCTGCACCTTTTTCTCACTGGTTCATGTCTTATGTTGTTTTTTTTTTTTTTCCTTGAATGAGTCGAAGGTCACTGTGCCTGTGATACTTCTCAGGTACAGGGACTGGACTGAAAATAAGAGCTGAAAAGGTCCTTCAAGAAGCCTGGAGAACTATGCCTCAAGACTACATTCAAAAGTCTGGCTCTTAGAAGGAAAATATGAAGAATAAGATGAGAGGTGGTTCAAGGCTTTTGCACAGTGCTGCATAACCAGACATATTATTTATATGAAGCTTGTTTCGTGACAATGTACATTGTTAAAAACCCTATATGAGTAAATTTGAATTGAATCGGACCTTGGTGCTATTTTGCTTGAGGCTGTCCATGGTGCTGAAACCAGGCTGACATTTGATTATCAGGAGTTCACTGTGTGTAGAGTTGACAATTCATTCCTAATGGAGCTCTGGACATGGTGTTGATCTTAATTACATTCGGTTATTTTTGTAAACCAATCTGCTGCTTTCCCTAGTGACACGCTGCAGATCGCTCCTGGTTCATTATGGGTATTACAAGTGGATGTGCTGTGAAGAAGACCACATGGCATGAAAAACAACAACTAAAAGAAAATTTATGTGTTTCGAGCTTTGCCTCATGCAGTCAGATCATTTACTGCATATGATCTATAGCTCCTGAGGACAGGCTGAATTAAATCATCTTAGTAAACTGGTTCATTTTGGACAAATTTCATTTCCACAAAATCATTTTGCTTCATTATAAATTAGAGCTAAGTTTCAATAAAGTCGTCTAATATATCTCGAGCGTGTCTGTTCGGGCGCTTTTTCGGCGCCGACTCTCATCATCAATATGAGTAATTAATACGTCGTGTGCACGCAGGGAGGAACACGAGATCCGCAGATGTCAGCGCAGGCAGGGTGCAAGGCCAGGGGGTGCGTCTCAAACCGCCGGCGCTATCATATTTTATAGCTAATATCTCGTATCTGTTTCAGGTGCAACATCTGCAGAGACACGGGAGTCTCTAATCTACGGGATATCCATTTTCAGCTTGCTCACGTTCACACATGGCTGCAGCCGCTAAATTTCCTCCGACTTACGCTGTAATTTCTCTTTAACACGTCTCGGCTGAACACAATGAGGGCTGGATGTGAGAAGGCACCGTGCACCTTGCAATCTGCATCTTCAAATCTTCAAACGGGAGTGTGAACGCTGGCTCTGCAAAAAGGAGCTGTTAGCACGAAGTGTGCGACCCACCAGCCGACCATATGCTGAGTTCTCGGAACAATGGTGTACAGAGAAAGGTGTTAAAACGAGTGTCAGTATGAAGGTGTACAAGAGATATAGATAGATGGATAGATAGATTTTGAATATTTTGCAAATAAGTGGAATAAATTTGGAGGAAGACATATTTCTGCTGTTTTTGATTTGACATTATATACTATGAAATGTACTTTACTAGTGTGTGTATATATACTGTAAAATATCCAGAAAGTTGTGAATAACTGAACTTTAATTTTATCATAATATTTATGCACCAAGTACAGGATGCCTTTGATGTATGTGCCTTTATTAGGTCCAGTGTATTTAAAAGCTATTTAAGTATTTACACAAATAAAGCTGTGCATTAAATACATTAGAAATATTTTTAAGAAAGACAAGAAGCCAATTGCTATTTAGTAGAGAGAGAGATTCAGGCATGCTACGGAAATAATGCCTAAAATACTAGTGACTATTTTAGATGGCAAAACAAGAGACACGTAAAACAATTACTTCTTGTTGAGAACCAATGCGAATATTAACATATTCATAAATAGTATAGTAAACTACCTGCAGGTTATATGACATCTTTGTTTTGTTTTTTTGTTTAGTTTTTGGTGCTTCATTGATGTCTATCCTTCTTTTCCATGTGTGATTTAGCCTGAAGCAGGACGCACTTCATCTCGCTTCCTCTTCCATGAAATCCAAACCGCCAACATGTTTACATAGTCTTTAAAAACCATCTGAATATTCATAATTTCATCCTTCATTGTCATTAGCATAACTGATCGGCTCCATCTGTGTAGCCGATTCCGCTTGGCGCTTGGCTATCGTCGCATATACCCGAGCTGTTTCGTGTCCCTGGATGTATGTTCAGTGAGAGAACAACCAAAAAAATGTAAAAATCAATCAATTCCAAAAAACATGTCATCATCAGGAGGTCATCGATTTACTATAATCGTCTTTAATCGAATTATACGTACGCCGTCGGGGGTTTGCCGTGAACATGTTACGAGAGCGCGTCTTCCTTTGCCTCGTCGGGGTTTTTATTAAATCAAAATGAAGTCAATTTTACAGCGTGCCACTCACACGGCTCCCTTGTGTCTCTAAGTGTGTGTGACTGAGTGTTTGTGTGTGCGTGTGTATATAAACGGTGTCCGTTGTCATTTTCTCCACATACCTCACGTTCTGTCTGAAGAGCCACCTGTGCAGACTAGTGTGGTGGCATATGGGCATCTGGGTGAAGTAATTGGTAAAAACAGCACAGCTGTAGAGCACGGCGCTCAGGCCTGGGCTTCCCCAATCACCCCTACATACACACAGGCACACACACTACAGGACAACCTGCAGACAAGATACACACGCTTAAGGATTGTGAACACATGAGCCTTGCAACACAAGCAGTTTTTGTTTTTATTATTATTGTTATTATTATTATTATTATTATTATTACTACAGTACTACATTTAGGGAAAAAGTCTACTGTGGAATATATTAAATATACATGAAGTGAAATATTTCTGATGTGTTCAGATGTTCTAGTGTAAATTTCTTTCAGTTTCTAATATACAGTATGACATATTAATGTAAAGTCCCACATAGAACGTTGAGACTCAGGTTCAGCTAGTTAGTGATCTGTGTAATGACTGGCATGATGATGGACAAATCAAAAAATAAAGTGAGGGCTAACATGCTGGTGCAATGATTATCATGTAGAATTGCATAGCGTCATTTAGAAAAAAAATAAACAATAAAGACCAATATGTTACCTGTTTTAGATTGGAAGAACCTGATTCTTTTTCTATTTATAGTTGAACTGAGGTTGAAATTTTAGAGGGGGAACGGTGGTGTAGTGGTTAGCGCTGTGGTCTCGCACCTCCATGGATCTGAGAGGTCGATTCCTGCCTCAGGTCTGTGTACATGGAGTTTGCATGTTCTCCCTGTGCCTGGTGGGTTTCCTTGCTGATTAGGCTAAGTGGCATTTCCAAATTGCCCATGGTGCCTGAGTTAGAAAGTGTGTATGCTTGTATGCTCTATGATGGATTGGCTCCTGGCTTCCCATACAGTGTACAATGAAATTAGTGCAACTTCTGAAAAAATGCAATTTAAAGAACTATATACATTAGTCATTAAATAAAACTAAACAGACAGACAGACTATGGTACAAAAATACATTGAACATAGAGGTAGATAAGTAAGTGATGAGAGTAAGAGACATATTATTTCACCGGTCATGACATATTGAACTCATCATGTAGTGAAATTATAATTGGTCTATTTATAATTAGACTGGCCCAAGTAATGATAAGGTAGCAAGGTAACAAGAATGATGGCTGTCTTGCACTAGGTCTGATTCCCGCCTTGGGTCTGTGTGCATGGAGTTTGCATGTTCTCCCCATACTTGGTGGGTTTCCTCTGGGAGCTCCGGTTTCCACCCACAGTCCAAAGATATGCAGATTAGGTGAACTGGTGTTCCAAAGTTGTCCGTAGTGTGTAAATGCACATGGGAATGTTGACCGGAGGTCATATCATGGTCGCAAAATGGGAATAAATAAAATGGTCACTACTGGCCTCTACAGTCCCTAGTTGTACTACAGAGGTTCCTGGATCAATGGATAGATGGAGGTTATATAGTTTTGCTCTGATCATAATAACTATAGAGGTTCTATAACAATTGCACTAGTTGCCGGACAGCAAAGTGCACTGAGAGCCGTTTAGTGGTTCTTAGAGTTGAGTATAATTATTGCCTTGGGAAAGAAACTATTTTTAGTTAAACAGGTGGTGACCCGGATATGAGCAGTCTTCCCGACTCATTTTGGTTCTACGGAGGCAGCGAAAGCTGGATATGTCATCCAAAGTGGGCAGATGACAGCTGACGAGTCTCGGTGCCATATTGATGATAAGCGGTAAGAGTGAATGAGTGAGAGTGAAGATTTTTGGGATGAGTCTTCAATCTAGATCCCAAGTTGTGTCAGAAATCAGTCATTGTGTGACTCATATGTTCATGTCCTATACTCTCTAACTCAAATCCCCGTTTCTGCAGTCTGCAGTCAGTGACGTCAAACTGAGAATGTTGCTTAGCTGGAGTTCCTGAGTAGATACTATTTTTAGATTCTCAAGTTTTGCAGAAGACATTATTTTAGATTCAATGTGTGAAAAAGTCTCAAACCAGCTCCATTTTTTTCATATTTTACTTTCAAAGAGCCAGACTTTCATGTTGTTTTAATGTAATCCTGAGGAATAGTTCTCCAGGTGTCCTGAAAGACTATTTTTTGGCTTAAATTTTTGGCTCCTCCTCACCAAAAAAAAATACTCTGTATTAATACACATGGTTTTGGGATAGGATGGCCAATAAGCTTAAATATGTTTGAAGTTTTGATGGAGACTGCAAAACATTTCTAGTATGATGTAACTTATCCTTGAGCTCATGAATAATTCTTAGGTCACTGAGTTTGTTAACAAACAAAAATATTCCTCTGAAACTACTCGGGTACAGGGACTGGACCAAAAAAGTGATAAAAAAAAAAGTCCTTCAGGAAACTTGGAGAACTATTCCTCATGACTACATTCAAAATATAAGAAATCCTGGTCTTTGGAAGCAAAATATGGCAAAAATTAGAGCTGACTTGCAAATAGTAAATATGTTTATAACATATTTGTATTAAATCAAACCTCAAATAAGATGAATGTAAAGCAATGTGTCCTGTAAAAGTTCTAAGTTGAGAATATAAGAATAGTCTACTCATGAACTCCAAAAATTCAGACCCACCACTGTGTGTGTGTGTGTGTGCGCAATCATTTTGAAACATCACTGCATTTGACAAGCAGGTCAATGGTCAGAGCCTAAGCCAACCCTCACACCTCTGCTCTTCTCCTGTGTCGCTTTGACGAGTCGACCTCTTTCATTAGCAGCTCGGCTCTTTGAGACCTGATAATGTGGTAATTAAAGCCCCCAGAGCTGTCATCACCACCAGAGCATGGGAAGAGCAAACCAAGGAGACATAAACAGTTCATTCTGTGTGTGCTGAACTTCCCATAACAAGCTTGTACAAAATGACCAAGTACTTATAAGGATTTGCTAAAAAATTGATCTTAAAATACTCTGACGGAAATGTTAAGACACGGGGACAAGGATCACCTTTTCTCCATCTTTTATTCTTGAATTGCCTATTTCTGTGCTCCTTCACATTAAGCAACTACTTCACATCACTAATCTTGCCATACTATATGTTTGAGAGGCATTCAAGTCAAATCGGGACTTCCTCCACATACAGTCCTGACCTTAGGGCAAATCATTTCCTCATATTTGGGGCATTAAAGGAGTTCCTGCAAGGCCAGTCTTTCAGATGTGAAGCAGGCACAGAGGTCTGATCGTGGCTCTGGCGTACTGAAAAATATTTCTATCTTGATGGTATCCAAGTACTAGTGAAATGCTGTGATATGTGCCTTAATGTAGCAGGAGAATTATATAGAGACAAAGATTTAGACAAAGGTTTAACTTGAATATCCCTCTTATTTACTATTTTATCATACATTGTATGGCCAAAAGTTTGCTCCTTTTTTGTTGTTGTTGCTCTTTTGTTAAGCTCCACTCTTCTGAGAAGGCTTTCCATTAGATTTCAGAGCATGGCTATGGGGATTTGTGTTCATTAAGCTACAAGAGCATTAGTGAGGTCAGGCACTGATGTTGGTTAAGGAGTTCCAGTTCATCCTAAAGATGTTCAATGGGGTTGAAGTAAGGTCTTCCACTTTAACCTTGGCAAACTATGTCTCCATGGAGCTCGCTTTGTGCAGAAGGGCATTGAAATGTTGATACCGTGTATAGTAATTCCGGCGGGGTGGAATTTTAATACTACAACATACTGTACAAAGATATTCTATCCAAATGTGCAATTCAAACTTTGTAACAACCTTTTGATTAAGGACTATGTACGTAAATGTGTGACATCAGGTGTCCACATACTTTTGGTAATTTTGTGTACAATTCTTCAATATTTACAGATTTGGCTCAAACTGTGAAGCAAAAGCGTAGTTGCTTCGGCGTCTACTATTAACAAGCCCCTCCTCTACTGTTCTATAGTGCATGATGGGACAAATTAGCACAAAAGTGTTAAGCTTGGCGTAACTTTTTCATCTACAACATGAGCATTTAGAAATGTCCTAGATTAAGCCAGAATCACGCCATTTGACACCAGTGACAAATAAACTCATGCTAACGCTCCGAGGGTGTTTGAAACTTTGAATCTTTTGTGTGTAGGGAGCTGGTGCTCTGCCCCTCTCAAGCTCGCTCTCTTTCAACCACACAATGATTTATTACCTGAAAAGAACGGAGAACTAATTAGTAGAGTAATTAATTATATAAATTTGCATATTTGCATTTGCAATTAGCGCAGCAGACTGATTAGTCTGAAACGCAGAGTCGGACTCATCAGATGCCGGTGTGTGTAGTGGACCGGAACGTGCGGGATGCCAGCTGAGGCATTTTTTACAGAGAAAGGGGGGGTAGGTGGAAAGTGTATGTGAGGTGTGTGTTCATGAGTGTCAATGTATCCGAATATATCGGGGACAGGATTGAACTTCGGATTCAGAATAGAATGTAAGAGAATAGAACAGATCAAATAATTGAACACTGTCATTCACAAGCTTTGGGTTTCACTAGTTATGTCAGGTATTTATGTCATGTACGCTATAACTAGCGAAATCCAACAATCAATAAGTACAAAATTAACGTACATCAAATATTTTAGCTAATACATTTAAAGTAAACTTTGCATAGACAGAAATATACTTTTCATTGCTATATAGTGTTTACGGTGGCTATAGCTAAGCTAATAGGCAATCTGCTGAAAAAAAATCTGCATTTTTAACCCATTTCTATAAGCAGAGATTAGGCTAGTGCATGAGAAAGTTAACTAGCTAAGTAGCAAACTAACTAGCTTGAGAATTTTTCTTTCGATTCTTCTTTTTAGATAAATTATTCTGTCAGGGAAATATTAATTATAACTTTCTACTCCTGTGAAACAGGTTTTAAGACAATGGCTATATTCAATGGCTATATAATGATATTTAAGGAGATAAAACACCTTTGCTAGTTAGGCTAAACCAGGGCTTCTGAGATAAAAAAAAAAAAAACAACAAGATTTAAAATTACTTATACAATACATTTGTGGTAACCTTTCATAGATGTCAACACTTTTTATACATTGTATTATGTACTGGCAAGTTATGTATATTATCTTACATAAGGAGGTAGCCTAGTTAGCTTAGGTAGCAAGATAGCAGGTTTTCTCTAAGTCATTAAATTGCTCTGAAAACAGCATAAAACTTGTTCCACAAATGGTGGTAAAGAGTTTAAAATAAAATAGACCTTATCCTGACTTCTTAACCTTACAGAGAAATAAATAAATAAATAATAATAATAATAATAATGAAAAAAAGCTTTAACTGGATAAATTATTTTATACTGAGTTGTTTTTAATAAAAAAAGACATTATCAGGTAATTACATTGTGGTCAAATTATTATTTTATTATACTGCACTATAATATAATAATATAATATTATTGTATAACATTTATAATATTTTATAAAATTTAATATAAGATGTCATATAACCTGACATTTTAAAGTCATGCATTGATATTTTATATTGTTATGAACTTGTCTGTGATTGATTATATAATCAATTACAGGCAAGTATAGATAGATAGATAGATAGATAGATAGATAGATAGATAGATAGATAGATAGATCCTAACAGAAACATGAGATTCTCTGTA
>JAQQZT010000018.1:18111525-18132365 GCA_030068275.1 Clarias platycephalus | reverse complement strand
GTGAGAGAGGACATGAAGTTAGTTGGTGTGAGAGAAGAGGATGCAGAGGATAGGGTTAGATGGAGGCAGATGATTCAAAGTGGCGACCCCTGAAAGAGAACAGCCGAAAGACAAAGAAGAATTGATAAATAATAATAATAATAATAATAATAATAATAGTATTGGAGATATTGTATAAATACATAATAATTCTGCATAATTCTGTATTACAGTATTATAGACACAAGTTATTCAATTAGTATTGAATTATATAAAATTCTATTATTAGATTATATAAAACCGTTGGAATCATTCTTTACAATTTGACTTTCTGCAGCATCGAGACTGCATAGGGCCTATTTGAAGGAAAACTCAAGTTAACACACACTTTCCATTGTTGCAAATAATTCAGTTAATTTCTACTTTCTCTGCTGTGAATATGGTTTCTGTAAAAACTCCTTGTAGACCTGCCAGATTTCTCAGTTAACTGTTGAATGTTAAATATTTCATCCAATACAATATTTATAATAATGCACAACTCATGCAATCCTGTTGTGTTCCATGAACTCTGCATGAAAGCATGAAAATTTCTATAATACAATAATCATCGTACTTTGTTTCTTTAATCCTGCAATACTGAAGTATTGCAATTACATATAACACTATGGTATTTATCACTGGGCCTGTTTCTTTGTCTGCCATTTTAACCTGTTCACACACAAATTGTTATCACATGGCTTTTTAAAGAACGAACTGCATCGAAAGTCACTAAATTGGATATAAATTATTAAACAGGTTTACAATTCTCCAGAGTGAATTCTCTTCCCATCACTGTCTCCATTCTCTGAGCGCAAGGTGTGAATGTTTCATCATTATACGTAAAGTGCCTGTGTTTATTTAAATAGCATGATTCTATATTTATAAGGCCAATGAAAAACATAAATTATTTCATTAAAAGCATGTTCCAAAAAAAAAAAAAAAAGAAATCCCTTCTGACATATAGATAGAGAAATTGAGAGAGAGAGAGAGAGAGAGAGAGAGAGAGTCGTAAACAGGCAGGGCAGGTGTTGACGATGCAAATGAAACGGATGACAGATGGCGAGCTTCTCTGTCGCTCACTGTGCGGATAATGGATGAAGGTAATCAAATTCCTCTGTGGCTTCATGACTTTCTGCACAACTTTGTCATCAATAGTGGCATCAAACGCTGCAGACGCACAACTCATCAATAACACACGCATACACACACACACACACACACACACACACACACAAATACTATCTACCTTCTCTAAATCAGCCTCTGTGCTTTTAGAGCAGGAAAAAAAGTTGAGGCTCCTTTAGTAGCCGCCTTTTTAGTCATCACACCGCATGTGTACTTCCTGTGAGGCATCTAAAAAAAAATACACTGCGCTACGCATGAGTGATTTCTGAAAACACTGCAGTTTGCATGACCACACATTGATCAAAAATAATAATAATAATAATAAAAAACAAGCAACATGATCGCAGCCTGCATGTCGGAGACTGTAGGTATTTCAAATAGAAATCCTTAAAAACAGGGTCCATCTACTTCCATCTTTAGATCTTAACCATTCTGTGTAAGATCATGTCAAGTTCTTTAAAAGAAAAACTACGGAACCCATAACTATTATCAAAGAAACCAAAAAAAATAATAATTCGCCATTGTTCTTGTTGTGCTTGCCGCTAGCATTTTCTCCTGCCTTCTAGCAGTAGTATTGACACTTTAATTACAGCTAACATTGCCGCTAGTACTAGCATTGCCACTTTCATGGCAGCTAGCATTGATGGTAGCACTAACATTGCCACTATCGTTGCAGTTAGCATTGCTGCTACTGCTAGCATTCCCACTATAGCATTGCCTCTAACATTGCTGAGAAAGTAGAGACGTACACGGACGTATACAGTGATGTAATGGCGTGACTCTCTAGCCCCTGGAAAAACAACTAGGCGTGAACTAGCATGTGGTTCACTTTGGTGGAAAAGAGAGTATCCTTTTTCCCAGGAGTGTACCGTCAGCACCATGTATTTATACCTTACCTGGATCATATTTTGATGGTTATATTTACACCTAAACTATACTCAAAGTTAGAAATTGTTAACTCTCCCAGGAACGTTTAAGGATACTGTTCTCAAAGATCTGCAGAAGATCCTATTTACAAACAACCTTTATAAAGGGGAGTTACAAACTCTTTCGAAGTTTGAACTGATATACAAGAATTGTATAAAGCAATAATTATATAATAATTATAATCATTCACACAATTTTACTCCCAAAACTAGAACCCTTAATGCAAACAAATGCAGATGCTAGTCTTCGTTGATGAAATGTGCTCTAGTAGTTATGATTATTTACAGATGTCCAGTGATCCACAATCACAGCCTTAATAACCGGTCAGCTCTTCATCTCTTTTTTTGGGAAACAGTTTGTGAATTCTGCACGATTGTCACTCTTAAAGGTAGCTCATAAGATGGGTCACCAATGGCAATCCTGACAACATCCCTCATTTTTACCATTGTTGATGAGATGGTAGCCCATGCTAATCTACTTTCCATTGTCATCAATTAGCATAGCTGAAGTTGGTTTGCTCATGAATCGGCTAATGACGCTAATGGGGCAATGTGCTAATGTGTTTTTTTGTGTTTAGGTCACAGTTCGGAATCCATGAGCTATGATGGTAGACCAAATCATCATTACAGTGTGTGTGTGTGTGTGTGTGTGTGTATGTGAAGTTATGTCATGTTATGTGCAAAGGGTGTTCAAGTGATCACATTTCTCATGCATGAAGACATAAAACACAAACACAGTACGATGATGAGACCCTTAGCCGCACTAAAACGTTTGTATTGGTGCAAACACTTTAAGGAAGGCCATACATCCCACTGCAGTTGTTGTGAAAATTATGATAGTGGAACGCGTGACCCTTAAAAATCAGCGGATAACTTGTCACCAGCTTGCAGAGGAGACGCATCTGTCTGTGGGAACTGTACACACAATCATTCACCAACAACATGCACATTACAGGAACTCAGCTGGGAGTTATTACCACATCCTCCATACAGTCCTGACCTCACCCCATTAAAGGAGTTCCTGGGAGGCTGGTGTTTCAGACATGAAGCAAGCAGTGGCTCCGGTGTTATGCACAACACTTCCAGATTTCTACAACCTGACCCTGTAAGCCGCAGAAACAATGAATAAAGGTCGTTGCCTTATGGCACCCAGGTCGACCCTTTCCCTTTTCCTGTTTTCGTCGTTCATTCAATGTTTTGAAATTCAGCATTTCAAAATTCTAAAAAGCAACAACACTGTCATTCAACGAAGTCATCCAACATTATGGTTCTTGCTTGGTTTTAAATATATATATACTCTCAACATCATTTTGACGCACATATTAACAACCACCACAAAGTCTTGGGTCGATCTTGAGACTTATTGCACTTGCTAACGAAACTAGTCGCCTTATCTCTAGTCTTGTCACCTGACAAACATGTCAGCTGAATGAGTATATTTGGAGTAAGTGGAAATTTCTGGAGGGAAAAAAAAAATTAGCGAGAAGGTATGTGAAAATTTGAACAGAAAACAGTGTTTTCTTTTGCAAATCCTGCATCTATTAACAACGTGCTAATTACGCTTAACACAATTCCACAGCACAAGGATATTCTGGATAATAAAGCTGTTTACATCCAGACGGGTGTGTGAGAAATCTGTTTGTTACTGTTGTCTGATTTTTTTTTTCTCCAGGTTTTATTTTGAGTTGCTGTTACAGCGCTTTACACTATGACAGCTTGTTGTAGTGTGTCAGAATGTGACGATGCTAAGATCCTTCAATGCGGTAGTTTCTTCTTTTTTTTTTTTTTTTTGTAAATACACAAAACTAGTCAAACCGGGACTGTTGATTTGTGCAGAGCACCAGAACACTGTTAAAGGGTAAAATCTCCCTTTATTTCTCAATATAATCCCCTGCTACAGTAATGCACTTATCACAGGGATTCACTAGTGCTTGGATACCATCAAGATTTTCACAGTATACTGGATGTGATCAGACTTCCTGCTTGATGTCTGATACACTAGCCTCCCAGGAACTCCTTTAATGTAGAAATGGCTTGGAGCGAGGTCAGGACTGTACAAGAGACAGGGCAATAACTCCCAGCTGAGTTCCTGTAAAGTGCAAGTGGTGTTGGTAAATTATTGTCGACACCAAGTTAACTTAGCGACAAGTTATCCATCGATTTTTGGAAAACTCCAGTGGGCTTCGAGTCACCTCGGCCGGGGTCGTCATTCACAGATGTATGGCTTTCTTTAAAATGTTTGCACTGCGGCTAAGAGTCTCATCACCGTACTGTGCGTGAAGTCTTCTGTAAGTGTCAATCGTTTTTCATTCATTCACCAGAAATTTCATCAAAAGTCCCGGTTTAACTTGAACGCCCTTTGTCTATATTACGAGGACAATCTGTTATGATTTAATGATATATTGAATGAACATCACTGAAACAAGACTTATAGAAATCTGCATGTTCTTGGACTATGGTTTCTTTTCACACTCCTACATGCATATTAGGCTAATTGGTGTGTGTGTGTGTGTGTGTGTGTGTGTGTGTGTGTGTGTGTGTGTGCGCGCCATGCGATGGATTGACTCCAGACTGTCCAGGCTGACTCCCTGTTAAGGCTCGTCCCAGTCTCCTGGGATTAGCTCCAGGACCTTACAACCCTCTACAGGATAAGTGGTATAGAACATGAAAGATTGAATGAATGAATAAATGTGATTAAAAATGTTCTAATAAAATGTCTATGCAACCAATTTGCATCAACAATATGATCCACCCATTGTTCTGGATTGTTGTTATGTTGCAGGACACTCCCATGTTACATCATGTTTTTTTTTTTAATGGATTGCAATAATAAAGTTTTCTCTTGACAGAAAGCGTTACTATATTCATGATCATTAGATTTAAGGCATTTATTCTTAAGCTTTGATTCTATAGACTTGTCTGGCAAGCAAGTCCGTGTGAACATGTTGTTACCATAGAAGTGATAAGGTTGGAGTTCAGGTTACATGAGAGAGTGTAACTGTCAGAGCTGCTGTTATAGAAAATTAATCAACACCTTCTTACCAGTCAGAATTCGAGAATTCAATACATGTGTTAATAAAAAGCAATCATACTGTATATTTTCAGATAAAGATAAAATCCATGCACACAATCGTTAATGTATAGAAGCAATAAGGGCAGCGGTGGGTGTTCAGGCACGGATGAAGGAGCCCTGGTATCCTCAGGCACGGCTGCCAAGCTGCCAGTCGGTGCCGTCACACCTTGCTGCTTTTAAAGATTGCCCTACAGAGACATGAAAGAGCGAAGCACAGCCCAGGAGACTTTTACGAGGTGGGAACCATGCCAAGAAATACCCACCCGGGAGGGTGGGGGTGGTACAGAGAGGGCACAGACGGCCACCCTACACCCCCCCCCCACCCCTTTCTCACACACAAGGGCACATTCACAGGGTCTTACATCGATTCTAAGCTGATCCGAACAACCGACCGATCAATTCCCAAGTCTGGCATAACAGCACAGTGTGATATATATGCGCATACGAGAAGGTTTGCTTTTCCCCTCGCTCGAACCCGTGCCTCGCGATCGCCGAGCCACATAAACGACAATAGGAGAGGGAATGTAAATGAGGCCGCTATTACACGGCCCGCGTTCATCAAGCGAGCCTGGAAAGACGGCGATGGCCCTGATGAATATGCATGCAGATTTGTTAATTAAGTTAATTATTCTGCTGAAAATTCATTCGCCTTCCCAAGGACATTGCAGCAGTGATTTTAAGATGTTTCCATCATTAGTCATGCACAATGCAGTTTAAAATCACATATGTCCACTCTTTTTAATTTTCTTTCCCTTTTTATGGCAACAGAAAGGAAAAGGGAAGTTAAGATAGGTGTGTGTGTGTGTGTGTGTGTGTGTGTGTTTAGACAAAGAACAAAAGAAAAATAAAAAAAAAATAATAGAAAAACATTCCGTTTATCCCTTGTAGTCAATCAGAACATATGCCGGATTCATCATCTTACATTTGCTTCTGTAGTTTGGGATCCAGATGCAGATGCAGTTCTACAGTATGTGTAATGTTCACCGTGATGTAACAACTAAAAGAAAACCTGTCTTATACATTATCCTAAATACACACAGTAAACAGTTGTCATGTACATGACTATTGGTGCACATGGCATCATGAGACTCCATAATCTCAGCATTTTATTTGTTTATTTATTTTTGATTAAGTAAACAAACATTCAAAACAAAAGCTGGTGAAAATTTGTGATTTTTTTTCTGCTCACTGAAAAAAACAACAAGATAAAAAAAATAAAAAAAAACTGTTCTCCACTGGGAGCATGTCTCGGCACAGGTTCTCGAGACAGGACGTGTCCCAAACAGCACAGTGCACACTAAGCAGAAGAAGCTAAGTGTGCTAATGTAGCAGTGGATCGTGCTATTGGGAAAAATGGAAAAAATTACAAAAGTACTAATTTAACGCACTGTTCCTTTTATTTACGTCAGGCCTTTATGGTTTTCATTTGACTCGGACACAGAGTGATGACTTGGTGTCATGGCGTTTGTACTACAGTAGTATGACATTTGGAATGCAACCCCACAGTATTTGACAGGTAAAAAATTAATACTACTACACCAGGGAACTCAGGTCACAAGCACACACATTCCGGAAACACTAATCAGGCTACACTGTATAACTGTGTGTGAACTATCAGACTGCAGCCACACACAGACCTGAGGCGAGATTCGAACCTACAACCCTGGAGGTACGAGCTAACCATATAGACACTGTTCTACCTCCTGATATTGCTTTATTTTTCTCCTTGATGTCTCTGTAAATATTTAATGCAAGGTTTACACACAGCGGTACAAGATGTTTTTTTTTTTCTTACATTTTTTGTTGTTGTGCATTAAACCATAATCAGTAGCAAATTCCAGCTGTAAATGAAAAAATGTCACACATATGCATCAAAGGATTGATCAGGGAAAGGGAAATTTCACTTTAAATGTTGTTTGCCGCTGAAATCTCGACTCGGTATTGCTTGCGTATATAGACAATAAACGGGCAGTTGTTGTTACTGAGTATCTCATGAAAGAGCAAAACCTGTCCGGGCTTCGAGGTGCGATACATAACGCTAGAGAGACAATATTATAATACACAAGAGGATACACAGAATTACAGATAGACAGACTTTCAGACAAACAAGCAGACTGAGCGACAGCGCGAGGGCCTACAGCCGTAATGAAGACGAGATTAAAACCAAAATCCTTTGACGAGCAGATGTGTTTCTGACTCAATTAAATCTACACCTGGCGCTTTAAATTCCTTTAATAAAACTACACCATTCAAATTGGCTCCCAGCAACTTCTACAAATAACGGTTCTGTGCTTTAGAAGTCAATTAAACGGAATAAACAGTATTTTCTTCCTTCCCTTTTGAGCCTCGGCTATAATATTTAGAAAATCAGGGTTAAAAGCTGCTTCTTCAGACTGGAGGTGTTTTTGTATCGCTGCCAGCATTTCTGTTCGAGTCGGCTCCAGTGTTGTAGGTCGTGTGACGAAGTGTTAATTATTCCACTATCGAAGACTGGAAGACTGAAGGAACAGCTGGTATATTTATTATACATTTCATTGTGGTTTTATACCAACACTTTTATACCATGCATGCTGTAAAATAGCACTGATTTTATAATCGAATAAAAAAAAAAGTTCCTGAAATTGAAGCTCAGGCAAGGTCCAGAGTCACAAAGACAAGTCTACCTCAAGCATCTGCACTAATTATTAATCATGAATATTATTAATATTATTCAAGACATGTTCATATTTTTATATCTTACTCACTTCAGATTGAGAATAAATTGTCTGGACTTTCTTTTTTTCAAATATACTGTACAGTCACAAAACCCGGTGGGGCCTCTGGTTTCTCCCCCAAGGCTATGAGATGCTTTTCAGTTCAACACGGTTGTAAAAAATGGTTATGTGAGTTCCCATAGCCTTCAAGTCAACTCGAACCAGTCTAGCCTCAGACGTCTTCGTTCAGCAAGGCATTTCTGCAAATAAAGTTAGAACCAACATATAAGATTGGACACTGGATTCAGTATAAACTGGAAATCAATGGTTTCTGAGATACTAAATCTAATATTCAGCCTGTTTGACACCAGCAGAAAAGTCACTACATGTGTTTCCATTGACCCTCATATCACATTAATAATTAGAATAATATCCCAATCAGAATAAAGTCATGTCATATAATTATCTTATTTTATGATGGAACATGTACAATTGTCTAGTTATGTGCAATACTATGGTGGAACGTACATTTTTCTTTCTGTCTTAGGGGAACCACCATAACTGGGCAAAGTGTGCAATTTAAAACATTTAAAACATTATTGTAAATGCCTGTCACTCACTATGTATCTGTATGTATATCTATACTCATTGTGTACAGACATATCACTTAGTCAACTTTGCTTACTTATAGTCTAAAAATATATTTATGTAAATATTTTACTACACAGAAGTCCATATTCTATATCCATATCGTATAGTGTTCATTTTATACTGTTAGAATCCTTTTTTCTTTATATTTTATTTTACTTTATTCTGTTGTTTCTTAATTTTTAACTTTGTACTGTCCACTTGCTGCCATGGCAAAACAAATTTTCCACTTGTGGGACTAATAAAGGTTTATCTTATCTTATCTTATCTTATCTTATCTTATCTGGCTTGATTGGAATGATCAGAATTATAAAGATGATTGATGTTTCATTTTGTATCTAACTCCACTCCTTGTTAGAGATTTAGCTCATCTCTACTGCACATGCAAAATTACATATAAACCATTAATTAAATTTAAACAATTGATTGAACAATTGATGGCCGTTCCTTAAAAGAAGATCTAGAATCACTGTGACCTTTTGACCACATGCTACAGCACCAGGATGGCCGAGTGGTTAAGGCGTTGGACTTAAGATCCAATGGACGCATGTCCACGTGGGTTCGAGCCCCACTCCTGGTAAGAGCTTTATTTACATTTTGATCGAAATTACATATAAATCATTATGCTGAGTGGTTAAGGCGTTGGACTTAAGATCCAATGGACTCTAGTGCCCTCATGGGTTCTAACCCCATTCCTGGTAGGAGCTTTAGTTAAATTCTGGTGAAAATTCCTAAAGCAAGGCTTCAGTAATTACATAGAAACCACTAGTTTAAACAAGTGAACATCATTCCTTGAAGAAAGCCTTCAAAGGGTCGTGTAGTTGTGCTGGAAACACAAGGACCTTCAACCTAATGAAATCCAACAGACAATGAAAACCTCTAAACAATTCGCAGCTTTACCTTCTCATGTCACACCAGGATGGCCGAGTGGAAGATCCAATAGACGCATGTCCTCGTGGGTTTGAACCCCACTCCTGGTAAGAGCTTTGGGCTGAATTCTGATGAAAGTGAAAAACACATAGAACTCAAGTTCCACAACAATGAGATTCAGTTGCTGACTGGCTCACATTTCCCACCTAGTTAATCATCTAAAGCCACGTTCTTTCAACTATGACTCAAATCCGATACACGTGTTTACACTTGCTGAAACATCGCGCATACTTAAACAGAGTTTCTTGCGCTACAAACTAGCCAAGATAGACGAGGGTGAAATATGCTTGATGCTAGCTCTGCGATATATGCAAAGTTTTCGAAACATCACCATGATTTTAAAACAGAGGAGGAGAAAAAAACGCTATAATTGCAGCCTGCGCATATGCTTCAATCACCAAATACTGATTTCTTAATGTTATTTAGCCCAAATAAGCATTAACACAATGCTTATTAACACAATGTGTGTGGGGAGGGGGGGTGGGGGCTTTTCCTTTTCCATGTCACCTGCGATATTATAATTCCACACGCGCTTCCACCGAAGAATAACATTACGTCATTAAACCGCGAAGAAGTCGCAGTTTTAATGACGTACAGAACACGACGACTCAGGAAATCCGATCTGTCTGTTTACACGACAATCACATTAGCACATATCTGATTTATATCTGATTTATTTCCACATATGAAGGAGGCCTGAAACCGATCTCAAAATATCGGAATGCATGCGTTTTTTTCCTGTTTATACGGACATAGAACATATCCGATATGTGTCACATATGAGCAAAAAATCGGAATTGGGTCACATTTACCTGAGAGTGTAAACGTAGCTTAAGATAACCTCAAAGTTGGAAAAAAAAAACTTCTTGGACTTCAGATCCAAGAACAAGACCAAAACATGTATGTAAATACATATGTAAAAAAAAAAAATTCTGAATAAATGCTTTGAGCATGTAAACACACATTATTAGATCACTGAAAACAGTTAACTTAGACTCTCGAATCAGAATGATTTGAATCAGATTGAAAAAATCTTGTTCATGAAAATGGTACAATTGAGATCCGATTTTGGTAAAATAAAATTAATCAAAAGTGAAAATGAATTATTAAAGTTCATGACATGCAGCTGTACAGTTATATGCATTGTGATGCTGCCTTGTGATTGGCTGATTGGTGAACTACTGGGACTACCGGTGTTCCTATTAAAGTGGATATTAGTTTTAATATTAGGGATTGCCCAGTCACTTTGGGATTTCCTCCTGCAGTCGAAAGATATGTGGGCGATGTTGAATGCCGTTTCCAATTTGCCTGTAGTGTGTGCCTGTGTCCTGTGCTGGCACCCCATCCAGGGGGCGCCCTCACTTCTGCCCTATACAGTATTTGCTATGATAAGTGCCAGAGATAATGGACAGATTAAAGTAACAATTAAACTTTTTTATTATGTTGATAATTTTTATTTCTAAGTCTTTGCAATAAAAAAAAAACTATCAAAGACATATTTTAGAAACAGATACATTTGATGAGTAATATTCAGTTTGATTCAATTTCTATAGTAAATTTACAATAATCATTATTGGATGTAAAAAATAAATAAATAAAAATCCAGAGGTGACAGTGATGGCATGAGGAAGAACCCCCGAAAAGAGCACGTCTCACATCTTATTATATTCAGTATGACTGAGTTCTATGAATATGAGTCCTGAGATGAGCAAAAGATTCAATAAGATCAGATTGAATACAAAAACAAAATGATCGTAATCTACTATTTGTTTAGTTTTGCTTTGTACCCACGTTTGTGTTAAAAAAAAAACAAAAAAAAAAACAGTCCTGTGATTTCACCAGGCTCACTGAAAAACTCACAATGCTTGTTAGAAAACAGATCGTCTCCCTCGTCTTCTTTCTTGTAAAGTCATTAGAATTCATACAACAAAGCGACTTGGCACGATGCCTCCTATTAAAATGATATGAAACGCACCAGGTGCCTGATCATTTATTTTCCAGCAGAAGGTCACTCTTTGGCATTACCCCGCCTGATTTTTAATACAATAATAAAATGTTACAGGCCATAATCAGAATGAAGAGTGGTATTAGACGAGCTGTGTTACAAGGCAGAGCGACCCTCGAACCTGGTCTCAACTGATGGTGTGGTCAATGCAAACTTTCCATGACTGGAATTGATCTAATTATTATTATTGTTTAATTTCTATTTATTTATTTATTTATTTATTTTTATTTATCTTTTTCACAGTGACTTGGACAGTTGTTCTGACCTTAAGTCAATGCTCAGATTTTTTAGCAATGCACTATTTCTATGAGATTATTGTTTCCATAGCAACACATTGTAAAGTAATAAGGGCAATCCTAATCATAATCCATTTTAAAGCATCACTTAATTTAGAAAATGTACACTTGATGATGGTGACGTTTTCTATGTGATGATTGGACAACGAGTTTTGGAAGATTTAGAAGGAGTCTCCAGTGTTAGTGCTTTGTATCAATTAGGCTTTTTTAAACATTTTTTTTTGCTGTTTTTAATAACATTAAAAGCTTTCCAGTTTTTTTTTCAGTCTTATTACTTTTAAAAGAGAGAGAGGGAGAAATAAAAGGCTGATGAAGGATCAGTTGATCAATTGTTTCTGTGTAATAAGAATAAAAGACATTGTGATGTGCAGTTATAGGAAATTAATCAGCTTCTTGAGGGTGGCACCAAAAGTCATGGAAACATCCAGAAACACACTGTTAGTTATTTTCTTGGCTATATGGTTCCTTACTGTACTGTGTATTGATCTTTTGCACACATTTGACTACCATGACGTAAGTCACAACAGAAGATGGCAGAAGCATAGATAATTACTGATATTAGACTATTATGTATTGTCATTGATAATTACGCTCTAGATGTATTTTAAAGCCAAAAAACCTGATGCTTTATCACACAGATAAAAGAGTAATCTAGCAATCGATAGCTTCTGTTCCGTAGATTATTTTTAAATGCAGTATGTTGTGGTAGGGCGGTATGATAGCTTAGTGGTTAGCACTGTTTCTTTTCATCTTCAGGGTCCTGGTTCAATTTCCACCTCGGGGTACATGTGCATGCAGTTTGCATGTTATCCCAGTGCTTGGTGGCTTTCCTCTGGGTGCTCCAGTTTCCTCCCACAGTCCAAAGACCTGCAGCTTAGGCTAACTGAGGTTCCCAAATTGGATGCGTACCCTGCCTCATGCACTTAAACTCCTGGGATAGGCTCCAGGATAGTGATCCTGTACACAGAATAAAGCAGTATAGATGATAAGTGAGTGAGTATGTTGTGGTGGAGAAAGAAGCGTGTGAAAATGTATGAAGAAATGAATAAGGACACTCATTTGCAGACAACCTTTCCCATAGCATCTTACATTTAATTTTCTCTCATTACACATGTGAGCAGTTGGTGGTTAAGGGCCTTGCTCAAGGGCCCAATAGTGGCAAATTTATGGGGCTGGTGCTTGAACATGGGACCTTCTGAGCAGCAGTGCAATGTCTTAGCCACTGAGCTGTCCCAGCCTTTGGGACTGTATCATAGCATGATTACATCATACAATGTACAAATACACGTTTACTCCTAGATTTGCTAGCGATAGTGTTAGCTCATTCAGTGCTTCTGTTGCAAATGAGACAATGCTATGGACATTCCAAGCTTACTAATTAATAGCTAATTAACTGCCTGATGAACCAAATAACATAAAATGGAAAGCTAGTGCACTAAGTAAAGTGTTGAACCCCTCGTCCCACACACCAAGTAGTGCCCTTGATTGGGGGTTGGTGAGGCATTTGCAATTCATCGTAGTGTTAGAAACGAGTTAGCTGTGTAGCTCTGTGAACAGAACAACACGGACAGTTCAGAGGCGATTCTGAGCGACTTAGTAATAAGGAGATACAGTGTTGTTTAAGATGACATCATTATCAGGTGTGTTTACTTGCTGAAAATGTTTCCATGACTGATTTTGAATGTGGATTTTGGCGCTGGCATTTGGTAAATTGGACAGGACCATGCAGTCTTGACATCAGGTTTAAAAGTTATAGACCACTTTCAATAGTCTATGCACTCTTGTTGTTTGTGGATTGCTCATCCATACTGTAAATGCACATCACTGCATTCATTCGGCGAGATAAACATGACTGTGTTCATATTTCCACGACAAGTAACTGCCATAAATGAAAAAAAAAAAAAAAGAGACAAGGTTAATTTAACATATGATTACCGAAGACTTGCTTAAAGAAGAAAACAGAAAGTAAATAAAGACAGAAGTAGCCCGAAAGAATGGAGGACGATGGATATGGGGGCCAAAGAAGGCTGATGAGAAGCAGTCGAGTAGAAAACAACAGCTGCTTCGCTCCTGGCTACAAACCTGAGGAACATGTTTGCCAGGGAGTTACAGAGACAGCGAAGGAGGATGTCTTTCAACAAAGTAGGAAACAGATGTGGTGTGTTGGTTTATCCACTCTCCACCCTCCTACACTGTTCCCTAACTATTTATAGAACGTGTTCGGGCTCGAAAAGTTCTGCCACTATGGGAACGTAGGACATGGATTATCCCAGAAACTAAACAATGGTGGTGACCCTGTGAGAAATAATCATCTCTTCTATGAGATCATCCTTTGAAATGGAGCTGGGAGAAAGTTTTATTTCCTTTAAAACTTTTTTGCTCTTGTTGGCTATTTGTTTAATTGTTGTAACACTTAATGGGAATTATGTAGCTATGGCCATTGAACATGTGATATTCTGCTGCTGGAGTCCATCCCTTAAGCTTCAATATTTTGTATACTCAGAGATGCTTTTCTTTTCACCATGGTTGTAAAGAGTGGTTGTAAGTTTTATCATAGTCTTCCTGTCACCTCAGACCAGCCTGGCTATTCTTCTGGCTGGCTAATGGGTTCCTAATAAAGTGGATAGTGAGCATGAAAAATTATATAGAAGTGTAGAAACTGATTTTGATGTTCCTCTGCTTAGAAGGTTGTCCGTTTTAGACAAAACATCACCAGTAAAAGACCATTAATTCATGTAATTTCATTTTAATTTCATTTTTAGAAAACAAGCTTCCAGTATATGTCATTTGTTTCAGTTTGCAGTATTAATTAAAAAAGATATATGAAAAAAATATTTATTTAGATTTATTTTAATAATACAACACATTTCATACTACTGATGAAATGACATTATATTTATCCAATGTTGATTGTAAACAATGTGATTTCTCTTAATCAGATATATTAGTATGTATTCTGCCTAATTATAAAGATGACCATTGTTCTATGTTGGTTCTAACTCCACTCCTTGTAATAGATTTAGCCCAATACATGCAAAATTCCTAACGGAAATTTTCAAGAATTATGAAGTTAAGTAAATTTAAACAACTCTAAAATCACTGTGATCCTCTAACTTGAGTGAGACACCAGGATGATCAAGTGGTTAAGTCGTTGAGCCAATGGACAAACATTCTTCTTGGATTCAAACCCTACTCCTGGTAGGAGCTTTAGCCGAATTCCAATGTAAATGGAAACATTTCCAACAGAGACCTTCATGGTTACAGGGAAACCATTGATCCCAAAAAAATGAAGCCCATTCTGCAATCCATGCATTGCTCCCGGATGGCCGAGTGGTTAAGACGTTGGACTTAACATCCACGTGGGTTTGAACCCCACTCCTGGTAAAAGCTTTAGCTAAATTCCAATGCAAGTGAAACATTTCTAATTGCAACCTTCAGGATTAGATAAAAACATTTACTGTATGTAAAAAAACAACCCCACTAATGATGTCTTTTTCTTAAAACAGGTCTAGACACTAACACACGATCTACCTGATTCACAGACTCATATACAGTACTAACAGGCAATGAATGCTTGAACAATAGGGCTCATTTTACAAACGACCCCATCTCATTCACACATTAATGTGGTTAAGATGTTGAACTTAAGATCCAATGGGCTAATGCTCTTGTCAATTTAAACCTCACTCCTGATGCATGTAAGAGCTTTTCCTGTCTCATGTGTACAGTGGAACCTCAGATTACGAGCATAATATATATAACATTGTTCCGGAAGCGGGCTTGTATTCCAAACCACTCGTAAACCAAATTTAATTTTCCCATAGGAAATAATGGAAACTCAAATTATTCATTCTACAGTCCCAAAAAATAAATACATAAAAATAATTAATACAAAATATAAAGTAAAAATATACCAAATTAACCTGCACTTTACCTAAAGTAAAAATAAATCCCGACAGATAAATGTTTCCGTTTGTGCGCACATGTGCTGTGTGTGTGTGTGTAATGTGCGTGCACACACACACACATTAATGGAGAGACTGTTTTATCAGGAAAATTAGCAAGGAACATCGCTAGTCACACTCGCGTGAGTGCATACTAACGGAATCACTGCTGTAAAGTAAAAAAAAATTAAAAATTAAAAATGAACCTGCACTTTAAAAAGAAAAGAAAAAGAATCACAACAGAGCGGAGTTTCTGTGTAAAGCAGAGAGTGTGCGTCTGTATGTGTGTGTGTGTGAAGCCAAGTGGAGGAGGGGGTGGGAGGGGGAATGTAAAGGCGAGAGAGAGTATGTGTGTGCGCGTGTAATTTGACACCCGGATTCCTTCACTCACACAAACACACTCACAGAACACAGAAACTCTGCAAGCACTAAGACCCAGCAGGGGAGACGATTACCTACAATTCCGCAGCGCAAGAGAGAGAATGAGATCACGTGATGCTCAGCATCAAAACAAGAAGCGCATGCGTGATACATGATACTCGGTGCTCGTAAACCAAGACTTGTTCGTTTCCAAGTCTAACTCGTAAACCGTGTTACTCGTAATCTGAGGTTCCACTGTAAATCGAAATGTAATGGGAAAATTAATCATGTGAATGTTTAGGAAATACATGAAATCCCTTAAGCAAATTCAAGCAAGAGATGACCAGGTCAACACCTAATAATAGATGAGTTCTAAAACAATGGACTGCAGTGCTAATGGGTAAATGTCTGAATGGTCTCAAACAATGCTACGTCCATGACAATGAATTTCAGCTTTGTGATTTCAGTTTCTCTGAAATCACTATGCCCACTAGCCCCTCTTGTCATGCCAAGTTGTTAAGGCATTAGACCTAAGATCAAATGGGCGGATGACATCATGGGTTTAAACCCCACTCCTAGTAAGAGCTTTGGCTGAATTCCCAGTGTAAGAGGAAAATCTTGAATGGAAACCATTAGGATTACAATTAGGCAAAAACAAACAAACAAACAAACAAAAAAAAACAGTAGCTCTGAAATTATTAGGACCTTTAAACCCTCTGCAGTTGACCAGGATGGCCGAGTGGTTAAGGCGTTGGACTTAAGATCCAATGGACAAATGTCCTCGTTGGGTTTGAACCTCACTCCTGGTAAGAGATTTAGCTGAACTCTTCCTATATTACTGGACCGGAATTACTGCATAGTTGTAGTTCAACAGGACTTGTAACAAAAACTGTAGGCATAGGTGAGGGACTTTCTTATTTGCCAAGCATGGTTGGTGATGGTGTGTCATCAAAATCACAATGAGCAACAGCCACAACCAGAAACCTTCAGAATAGCTAAGTTATAAAACAATGTGTAATGGAGAAAGTCAGCTTGTTGTAAACCAGTAGCTCTGCAGTCACTATGACTCTCAAGACCTTTTTTTTTTTTTACACAGAGTGGTTAAGGCATTGGACCTAAGATCCAATGAACACATGTCTTCATGGGTTTGTATCCCACTCGTAGTAAGAGCTTTATCTGAATTCTGAGTGTAAGTGGAAAATCTCTAATGGAAACCATTAGGCAAAAAAAAAATCCCTACCCATGCTACAGGATTGAGATTCAGTTGCTGTAAACCAGTAGCTCTGGAATCACTGTGACCTCCAACCCCTTGTGTCACACCAGGATGGCCGAGTGGTTAAGGCGTTGGACTTAAGCTCCAATGGACAAATGTCCTCGTGGGTTCAAACCCCACTCCTGGTAAGAGCTTTAGCTAAATTCTGCATGTAAGTAGAGTTCAAAGTCCTAATAAAGATAATTACTGGGTATACTATATACTTGCAGTTCAGCAGGGTTTGACAGAAAACAGTAGGTGAAGGACTTGTTCTTCTCATCTAAATCGCAACTATAATCAGAAACCTCAGAATAGCTACATGAAACTATAATGGGGGAAATATCTGTCTTCAAACCCTTCTCCTTCTATAACCCTGAAATTTCAGTTTTCTACATTCGCCGCTGGGTTTCATCATCTGGTACACCTAATGTATGATAAACCCCCAAACTTGAAGGGTAAAAAACATCCAATTCTTTGTCTAAAATGAATTAAGAATCAGCTGTGTTCTTATATTATATCATGTCTTACTACTTAATGTGATTTAGTCTGTCTAATAAATTAATTATGATCAAATTCAGAGTAAAACACTATACTTTCCTTTCACTTTGGTTCTTTTAAGCTACATACTGGATATTATGGATTTCAACAAAATGACAGCTCTTAATTTTGTGTGTGCTGCATTGAACCTCGGTTCTCAAAGTAAAGTCTGAGGAACCCTGTGGGACTGTGTCGACTAGTTGAGGATCTGCTGTTTAAACGGAAATGCTATGTTGGTGGAAACTGAATCTACTAAGTTAATGTACACTACATATGATATAGTCTATGTATGGAATGAACTAGATTTGTATAAGATAACGCCACATTGTTTTAAATCTACTATCTGTATGTTGTTTCTGATTATTTTTCACACTAAAGCCAAGATATTCTCGCTAGGCTATTAAAGCATAATGACAGACGCCCATAAACCAGAACCGTTTTTTTGATGAAAAGGCGAAACTTCATTTTTCACACGTAATACTGTAAAATAATCATCATGCTTAGGAATCGGTTCAGCATGGTTCCACTTTAAACCACGGAGGCCCTAAATGGTTCAGACCACTGCTGCCATCTACTGTATAACAGTATGTATAACCTTATGACTGCACATTACGCATTGTAGAATGTCTACCCTAGGCGGTGTTTCACTTACAGTTGCCATTCTTCTCTATTTGACTTTCAGATCTCTTTTTAGTGGTTTCACTTTGACGCATAAAAGCATGTGCATAACTCTAGTAGCAGTTTCCTTTAAATTGAGGCTATTTGAGGAAATCACATCTCTCTGTCTATATATTTATGTCACAGTCTATATACTGTGTGTGCATGTATGTATGTATGTGCTAATAAACAGAAAAAATTAACATGTGCATAACATTTTAAGAGGATTATTTGACTTTAAAATCACGAAGAGTCGGTCTAACTAAGTGGTAAGTCTTGCTAACCATTCATATATTCTTACTAAAACACACCAACTTGCAACAGTTCCCATCAGCCCCTGCACTTCACATGATGTCTTATTGCAGCATGTTATGTTGCCTATTTAGTTCAGTCTGTGGCGTTTGTCATTGGCTGGTGTTTGTGGTGTGTAACCCATGTCTAGGTCATATTTTGGTTTGTTCAAATAATCAAGTCCTTTGAATCGAGTCCATAATTATTTCCTTTGAATTTATCGGCCCGTGTATAATTTACATGCTTATTTCCTAAATATCTACGCAAGTGTGACGGTTTTCGCTGCAAAAACCTGATGCGGTTTAGATGTCACAATTGTAAAAGGCTATAGTGCCATAAAGATGAGGTAAGTTTTTTTTTTTAACTGCCGGGGGTTGGGGGCCGGGGGGAAGCTTGTAGTCCAGTTTTCTACACATACAGTACTAGTAGCTGTGGTGAACCATCCTTCACTATCATGATGAATATTACACCAATAGAAACTGAGATCGTGTCTGAGATAGAAGTGTCTCAGTGTGGCACGGATGTAACCCTGTGATGCACACAATTAGATTTAGTACCTTCTCAGGCTAATCAGCTTTAATTGGCTTAATATGGGAGGAATATGAATAGTCACAGGTAAATCCACATATATATGGTATATGTTTATACATGCAGTCTTGAGACGTCTATAAGAAAGAAAAGTGCTTCTTAATGAGTTGCCAGCTGATCAGAGCCGCCAGCTCCAGCTAATTTAATCACACATCTTGTTGAAACCAACTGGTACACAACTTCATGAATTTATGCTTTTTATTTGTTAATCATTCTACCATAAAAAAAAAAAACAAGACCATGTATTTATAGAACACAAAATTACCAGCATTAATGCAGGTTCTGACGTGAAAGTTGAAGAAAAGAGAATAAACCCATTATTATACTATCTACTATAATACAAGGATCGGCAGAACATAACTCTACAATCTAGTACAGTATAATAATAATAATAATAATAATAATAATAATAATAACTATTATTTTGTTAAAATGAGCTTAAGAATTCATTGAATTAAATACAAATATTTTTTATTTAATTAACTGAATTAAATAAACATATTATACCACATCACTAATGAGTAGTCAATTCTAATTGGTCTGAAAATATTGGTTAATTGTCAATGACAACATCTCTGATTGTAGTTATTGTTTTAAAATGTAAGCGTTTTTATATATTTTATATTCACGAATTAACAGAGATTTGTGAAAAAGGTTCTCCACCAAATTCAAGAAACCAACAAAAAAAGTTCTACTGTCTAACAAAAAAATTTACAATTGTAGAAATTATAAAGATTACTGTAAAAAAGCATTCATGTAATATTTTTGTAAGGAGTCTCCAGTTTCAAGGATTTGTAATAATCATAGATTTGTGCATTTTGGGAAAGTCTTGTAAAAAATTGTTTTGAGAATTTGTAAAAAAAAAAAAAGAAAAAAGAAATAATAATAAAAAAAATTAATTGTTTGTTTAAATTACTGTAAAAAAAAAAAAAAAAAAAAAACCTTGTAGCTGCTATAATTTAAATAAAAGCAGGAATTATTTTTGATTCATTGATGCAATTCACTAAATGGAACCATAAAAAAAGGGGAAAAAATGAGGTAAAATTGCAATTGTTGGCAAATTTCTGTGGTATTTTCTTACAAACAGTACACAAATATAACATCTACATACTGTACATTTGTGGTTCAAGTAATAATAATAATAATAATAATATATATCTTCATCCTCAACACCATCTATTAATTGTCTGACTTTGCCAAAAGACCATATAATTTGTAAACATTAGTTTTTTTTTACTTTCACAACAGTAAAAAATGATGACTAAAACGAAAACTGTAACACATTTCACTCACCATTTCCTTCGCCTATTTTAACAGTTCAACAGACCTTTGCTATAAGTGACAGACTTTATATAGAATTTTTCTTTGTGAAACAAAATTTTAGATTATTTACAGGTAATAAAACAGCAAACTTAAAAAAGAAAGCAAAAAACACTGAAAGGTTTAAACACAAAAGCAAAAGTACACTGGAACATAAGTATAGGTCTAGCAGTCTGA
>JAQQZT010000018.1:18064671-18080300 GCA_030068275.1 Clarias platycephalus | reverse complement strand
TTTCTTTCTTTCTTTCTTTCTTTCTTTCTTTCTTTCTTTCTTTCATTACCTGTCTCTTCTTTTTTCTTTTTTTTTCTTTCTTTACCCGTCTCTTCTTTTTTCTTTCTTTCTTTACATATCTCTTCTTTTTTTCTTTCTTTCTTTCTTTCTTTCTTTCTTTACCTATCTCTTCTTTTTTCTTTCTTTTTTTGCTTCTTTCTTTCTTTTTTTTTTACCTGTCTTGTGTTTCTTTCTTTCTTGTTGTTTATCGGTCGCTCTCTGTTTCTTTTTGCCTTCTTCTTTTTTTTCTAAAGCTTATGCGTCTTTAATCGAGCAGTAAGCAGTAAGTGTGGTGATTAAGGCAGGAGTGTGTGATGTTCAGTAGGACTTGTGCATGCTGCTCATGCTGTAGAACTCATAAACAATAATCTCATAAAAATTTCGTGCAAACAATCTCATAAGTAAACCAGCATGTAACAAGTAAACTTTTGTTCTGTGTGTGTGTGTGTGTGTACGTGTACGTGTACGTGTGTGTGTGTGTGTGTGTGTGTGTGTGTGTGTGTGTGTGTACGTGTCTGTCCCAGGCTGTGCGGCCGGCCTTTTTGTTATTACTGCTGCGCCCACACAGTGAACAACCCGCAGGGCGGCGTCAGAGAGCGCTGCTGTAAGGACTGTTACACACGGCACGGCGCAGCAGAGCGCCCCCCTCAGGAGGAGCTCGGAAGTCCGTCTCAGGTGTCCCACAGCCCGCTATGCTCGACTCCCACGAGAGCCTCCATGCCCAGTGTCACAGGTCAGAGGTCAAACCTGGTGTCTAATCAATCTTTCATTAATAAAACCTCACAGTGTGCAATGGGATAAGTTGTAAAATCAATCAATTTTAACGTGTCACGAAAACTAGACTAATAGAGTTTATCAGGGCTTCCCAGTGTCACGGGTTAATCAGGCAATATCACACAAGAGGGAGTGCTTCAGTGCTGGCTGTGATAAAATCACGGGGGATATCGAGTGATGCAGCGTGACCTCACGCGTGATACTGCTTTTATACAACAGTTCTCGCAAACACCATTTATTATCAACAGAATTCCCATAAACACACTCCTAAACCTTGTGGAAAGCCTTCACAGAAGAGTCGAAGCTGTTATAGCTGCAAAGGGGGCGGAGCCATCATCATATTAAACCCTATGGATTAAGAATTGGATGTTTCTTCTTTCTTTCCTTCTGTCTTTCTTTTCATCTGTCTTTTTTCCTTTCTTTCTTTTCCTTACCAGTCCCATTCACTCTCTTTCATTCTTTATTTCTTTAACCATTTCTTTCTTTCTTTGTTTCTTTCTTTCTTTACCTGTCTCTTCTTTTTTCTTTTCTTTCTTTCTTTTTCTTTCTTTTTTTACCTGTCTCGTCTTTCTTTCTTTCTTTCTTTTTCTTTCTTTCTTTCTTAACCTGTCTCTTCTTTTTTTCTTTTGTTTCTTTTTTTCTTTTGTTTCTTTGTTTGTTTGTTTGTTTGTTTGTTTCTTTCTTTCAGTGCTGTTGCTGCCTGTTATCACTACTGTCATGGAAAGCCTCTCGTCCAATCAGATTACTCGGTCCAAATTGATGTGTAATTACGCTTAATTAATTGAATTTAAAAAAATCCTAATCTGCGAACGTGAAGGATGCAATAACACGCTCCAAAGGAAACTGATTTCATCATCATCAGCCGTGCGCAACTCGTGTTTTTAGACAGTCTTGCCTCTGTTAGTGGCAAAATGTGGCAGGAATTAGACAGTAATAATCAGTGGAAAACCTGCTTATCTTGTTAGCCCTGGGATCTGGGACTAATCAGTTTAAACTCTGTAATGAGCCGTAATGTGACTCTCTCTCTCTCTCTCTCTCTCTCTCTCTCTCTCTCCACAGTGGCACCGCAGTCCCCCAGGGCAGACGACGCAGCGTTCGATATCATCACAGACGAAGAGGTGAACTGCATTTACGACAACAGCGACATGCTACCCTACACCATGGCTCTGTCTCCAGGAAGCGGGCAGCAGGGAACAGCACACGAGATGTGAGTCTCACACGCACACGGGTCATTTCTCCATGAAAATATTCTCCCAAATGATTCCAAACGCCTCCAAATGAGTTCAATTAGCTGCCATTTTGTGCAACGAATGATGCAGTGATGAAGTGATGAAGTGTCCAGGTTACCATGGAAACCTGCCACTGTCTTTTTGAACCTGCAAAACACACAGCGATTCTGTTAAACCATGAAGTGTTAAAATTTGCATTTTGATGTACTGTTTTTAGTTTCTTTTTATTTTATATATTTTAGTCATATTTACAATTGTTTAACCGCACCACACAGCATCAGTCAACAACAGGGGGCGATCATGCTCGTGCTAGTCTAGTACAGGTAGTCCCTGACTTACGAACAAGTTCCGTTCCGGGAGCACATTCGTAAGTCTGATTTGTTCTTAAGTCCGACAAAGTAAGTCTTATATTCCTTTGACAGGAATATACAATGTAAAGCGTACCAAACCATCTGACTAAATCTCTGTCTTCTGATGGCTTTCCCCACACTGCCATCATGTGGCCATTAACCATAATCGCGCCTAAGAAAATGAATCTCGCACATGTCAAATGTAACAATGTTGTCTCTGCGCCTTTAAGTCACAATACATGTGAGCTACGTCTGTGATTTGTTCACATCTTTGAATGTTGCTCTTACATTCTGTGAATTTGGGGGAGGTGGAGCTGAATATTCATATTCAATACAATTCATGTCTTAATATACAGTTCATTATGGATTTAGAGACATCACGTGTTTCCTGTTTGTTGTTTTTGCAGTAGCAGCAGTACGAGCGGTGGGGACCTCACCGCAGACGAGTCGGAGGATCTGCCGAGCTCGGTGCAGGACGCAGAGCTCTGCCTGCTCAAGTCTGGAGACATCACGTACGTACATGTTACAGACCGTGCAGAGCTGAACGCCCACCCACACACACGCACACACACACATTTGAGTGCCTTATCGAATCCATTATTAATAAACAGCCTGAGAGGTGCTCAGGGTGTCTCCGTGAGGAGGCTCTGACTCATATGTGTATATCTGTGCAGGGCGCTGCATGCTCACGATTACAGCTGATATACCCGAGAAAAGTGTGTTCAGACTTCCTGTTATTTTATACACTAACAAGATGGTCATGTGATTAATGTGCGCTCTTGTATACGTCAGTACAGGACTAAGTGCTCGGTGTATAGTTTTTCATATACAATCAGAGGGTCATGAGATCAGTGTATGCAATTTATTCATTATCAAAAGGTCATGTGATCAGTGTACCGTATGCTCTTTAATACGTATTCAGCGAGTCATGTGATCTCTTTAATACACAGAGGGTCATGTGATCAGTGTGATATATTTAGTACACATTTAGAGGGTCATGTGATCAGTGTATTCTGTTTAATATGTAATTAGAGAGTCTTGTGATTAGCGTATTCTCTTTAATACACAATTAGAGGGTCATGTGATCAGTGTATTCTCTTTAATACACAATTAGAGGGTCATGTGATCAGTGTATTCTCTTTAATATGCAATTAGACGTGTGATCAGTATGCAATTTATTCGTTATGGGAGGATCAGTGACTTCTATTTAATGCACATACAGTGAGTCATGTTAAGTCTTTAATACAGGGAGGGTCGTGATCAGTATATCAATTTATTTGCTATGGGAAGGTCATGTGATCAGTGTATGCTCTTTAGTATGCCTTCTGAGGATGATATGATCAGAACACGCACTTATACACTTATTAGAAGGTCATGTGATCTACTTGTCCTTATCGTTATGTTGTCAGTGGGTCATGTGATTAGTGCGCAATCGTCTGTTGGCTGTCACTAGGTCATGTGATCAACCCTGTGCTTTCCCACAGGCTGTCCATACCGTTCAGCGTAGAAGAGATCTCCAGCTTCGGTCAGGATTCCAGAGAACTCTTCATAAAGTCAAGCTGCTACAGTACCATCCCCGTCACCGTGGTTACCGCTGGACCCACCATCAGCTGGGTGTTTTCCTCTACGCCAAAGAGCATCAGCTTTAGCGTGGTGTACAGAGAGAGCACAGACACACCACTGGAGCAGGCCAAGGTCTCACCCTCACGCTCACACACTTTTCAAGTTTTGTGTAATTTCATAATTACGTCATCTTGGTGTGTATTGGAACTCTCGTTATCCCCGTCACAGGTTCTGATCCCTTTAACCCGGTGTAAGTCTCACAAGGAAGCGATCCAGGGCCAAGTGAAAGCTCGCAAGCCTGGAGAATACACACTTATCTTCGACAACTCCTTCTCCAGGTCTGCATCCAACTTTATTTCGCAGCATTTCAGATGATGATGATTCGTACAAGTCCCCGTCTGACTGCGTTTCCGTTACGTCCCGCAGGTTCATCTCGAAAAAAGTGCAGTACAAACTGAAAGTGGAGCAGACGATGGTCTACGATGGCAGTGACAGCTCTTAGAGCGAGAGACACACTCATCGTAGAGACTTCTGTCTGTCTGGGTCAAGAGTTTTTTCAGGTTGATTTAATTCCTCCATAAGAAGCCAAACTCATTCCGAGAGCACAGCACCCTAATGATACAGTTTATTCTTTAAAACGAATCAGAATTACAAAGTATTATAGAAATATAGCTTTCAGATTCTAAGACTTTAACTGCATCTGTGAAATACAGGGAATTATTTTTAGTACAAAAAGCATTTTAGTCACGTGACCAATTACAGCAAACGGTGAACAGGATGGAGGGAGCGTGAGCGACCGGCCGGAGACGACATGCACTACGAAATCATGCTGTGCTTTAAATATTTAGTGTTGTGCTGCTTTATGGGAAAGTCTGCTATTATTAAAAAAATACAAATCTATTTTTACATAATTTATGATCAACTCATTAACACACAGACCGAATGTTATGTTAAATATAGTATAGAATGATTTAAAAATAAATAAAAGAGATGGTTTGGATTCATCCCAATAATGCTACTTAGAACAGAAAGTCTTATATGCACAAGAGTGTTTACGAGAGCACAAGCTTCAAATTAAAATTTTATCTCAGACAGCAGAAATGCGCCGTCTCGATATCCGGGGACAGCGGTTCCGCGCGTTTAAAGGTTTTCTTGAGCGTCTCGGAGCGATTACGCGTACGCCCAGATGAGACGTGTAATTGCACCAAGCACAAGCACATCCTAACGAGCTGGGTTTTTTTTTACATTTCACTGTGCGGTTCTGTTCCGCTGACGTGACGAGAAATTTTGTAAACAATACCTTCGCTGCTCTGTATTTAAATGAGACTCAGTGGGCCGTACCAAATTGAAGCACAGTAGAATTTGTATTTAAATTATTATTTTTTTTCTACTGACGAGAATTTAAAGTGGTGGGTTGAGAAATTAAACATTTCCAATTTTCCATCTAGAAGATGTTTGGCTAACGACATACTGTACTGTAGCCAGAAATCGAACTGAAGACTCTCAAAACAAAAACGTTTATTCGTAAATTTTAACTTAAATTTTTTTTTTTATTTAAAAGCTTTTTTACGTAAAGTTGTGTGTAATTAACCTAAAATGATTTTTACATTATAAATATAACTAAAGGGAATTCTGATTTACGAGCACATATCGACGAACATTTAAAATTTAGCCCCACCCACAAAACTCCATAAAAGGGCATGAAAAACTAAGCGTAATAACTCGTCCTTTGTTAATAACTCGTCCTCTGTTCATAGCGCGCCATTTCTTTCCTTTCTTGCTTGTCTAGTTTTAATTTATGGATTTCTTTTAAGCTGACCAACTTGAGAGCGTGATTCGTATATATAATTTCAGTAACTCGTCACCAAATACACAACTTCAAACAATTGTGGTTCTGAATGTTTTTTTTTTTCCTGAACTAAATGGATTCTCATGAAACCGTTCCTACCAACGTTTTAATTCTAAATCGAGTTATTTTCGTATGCAGGCTAATAAATTCGATGGTGAAGCTGTACGATCTCGTTTTCAGCCGTTCAGGTCAATACTGTTCTGTTTTACAACTTGTTAATCCTCGCAAAACAACTTCATGGAAACTTAGCGAGCGGTTTGTGTGAGCAAGACAGAGGAGACTTTTACGGTGACATGTAATAAATAAAGACATAAGAAACATTCAACAGCAAAAAGCACTTTTAAATAGCAAGGATGGTACTGACAAAGCTATTGAATATTATGGTAAATGTCCAAGTTTCAGGAGGCGGGGCTTAGAGGAGACGTCCAAGATCATTTATAGCGATGTCCTAAACGTCGATCTGATTTTAAAGCAGATATTTACAGAAACGATTCTGATTTGAGATTTAGATTTCGGTTTTAGTTTCGCATTTTCACATTTAGCTAATTGTATACATTTGATTTTTCTCTCTTAACCTATTTCCATTGTCACTTCTGTAGAAATTGACTTTTATTTGACTGATTTTAACCCTGTTTTCATTCGACTGATTCACCAGTACAAGCGTGGACGATTATGCAACCGGACACTGGCACTAGATTTATGAGAGTGATTGATTATAAGACTGTATTGTACAATTATATCACAGGAATAAATTGAATAATTAAACCGATTGTGAACAATCTGACAAGACTGTTTGGCTGCTATATGAAACGATTGCTTTTTTTTTTTTTTTTAAACTGCAATTAAAACTTATAAATGTCTTTAGCTAGAAATCAGTTCAAATTGGGCCCTAATGTGTAATTTGTCTTCATCTCCGTTTAATAACCCGAGCCGAGAGACCCAGCCTTGCCTTTTTTCTTCTGTGGTTTAAACACGGGGAGAGGGAGAGAGAGAGAGAGAGAAGAGGTTGGATGGAGGATGAGGGAGATGGAGGTTAGACAAACACGTGGGCTGCATTTCAATAACCTCTGAAGGCAGTAAATAAGCCAGTGCTGCACATGCTCTGTAAATAACACACCTTTATTTTATGAACCGCTCGCAAACACAGATATTTTTTTTGCTTTTAGGATTGAGAATTGTGAAAGTGTTACACCCCTATCTCACCTACGCGGATTCGCGCGGTGGCTATAAGTACGTTTCCATCTTTCCGCGTGAAAAATTAAACGTTAAATTTTTTAGCGGCCCTCGCGGAAGCTTGAGGACCTTGAAGAACTTCGCGGAACGTCTGTGGGCAATCGTGGCGACTCACGGTGCCTAACTCCGCATCTCACCGTGAGTCAAACCGCGTAGGTGAGATAGGGGTATTAGAGTTTGAGAGCGGATCTGGTGACCCGAGCCTGAAAGTCACCTCAATATTTGCCTTTTGTGTGTCTTTAAGGTTTATATTTGTTTATAATTTTTTTTGTAAGGAGTCTCCAGTGTCAGCCAAAAGCTGGTAGACTGGAGGTTTACCCCCCCCCCCCTCCCCCCCGCCAACCCACAGGATATCCCTGGGGTTCAGGTCACGTGACTGAGATGGTCGGCCATGGCACAAGCTTGATTCTTAAATCTTTTTGTCTTGATATGTCATAGAATCCTTGATGCCGTATTTTAACAGCGTTTATTCAAAGGAATCCAGCGAAACCTCTGAACATCACAGAACCTCCACCATTTGATAAGAATGTTTTTTTTTTTATTATGGTCATCTTTGTGGCAAACCCACATTGAGGTTATAAAAGATTTGTTTGGCATACCTTCCAAATAATCTGGAATGGAATTGGTGTCTGATGGTAGTTTTGGAGATGTGGTAACCCAGAGATTGTACTTGGTCTTGTAGTTTACCAACAGTGATCGCTGAGGGTTTTATTTTGCCACTTTTACCATCCTCAATAATCACTGTACGAGGGGGGAAACTATAACTGGAAGCCTCTTCCATGTTCTTTTGCACTTGATGTCCAACAGTAGAAATGGGCATTTTAAGGCAGGTAACTTATTTTATTATTATTTTTTTTAAATAACTATTAATTTTCTTTCCCACTATGACGGATGGCTTAAAGAAATTTGGCCTCTCATAACTGCCAACTCATATTTGTACCTTGGTTAATTAGGAGGTCATGGAGAACACCTTGAAGGTTCACTCCAATTAACTCAGAAATTTATATTTTAAATGGGAACCCTGCTTCAGTTACATTGTGGTTAATAATTGTGACCCATTGTGTTTTTTGTTTTTTTCCCTTCAATAAATTTAAATCAATTAAAGGTCTGTTTTTTGTCTCATCTTTTCAGTTTGAGATGAATCGACTTCCCCAGAAAGTGCCTCCCTCCCCAAATTATTTTTAAATGAATCTTTGCAAGGGGTGCCAATAAATGTGGAAGGCATTATAATTTCAATGCTGAAACTACAAAAGCACATCAGCTCAATTCAGAAGCGATCTCGCCACTCGTTCATCAGCATCCCCTGAACATTCGCTGTAGCACACACTCTTCTTTCTAAATTCAATTCCACAGGCGTCATTAGCCAGGTGAGAGATCCGTAAACGCCGCCATCCATTCTGAACGGAGCCCAGCCGAGCGGCATCATCAATCTCGCCTTTAGGTGTTTTTGTGCCAGCCGTGCCCCCCCCTCTGTGCCAGACATACCCTCCAGACAAGCCTTTAAAAAGCCCTGAGCTCTGTAGGTTGCCTGTCGCAGCTTCTTGTGTGACAGACAGAGAGAGACAGCGTTTCAAACACACTGCCTAAAACCAAAGCGTTTTCTCGAGTCTGCAACGGAATTAATGATCTTGCGTTCCAGATGGGTCCTGTGCATGTTTCCTTTCTATTTTCATACTTCTGCAGTGTGCCGTGAACTGGAGAATCACTAGGTGGCAGCCTTCGCTACCTCAGTTCAACTCCATAAGTATGACTGGAGTAAATATGATTCACATTCTTATTCATGACTGAAGTGCAGCGAGATGGTGTGTTTAAACCGAATTGGTGTAGCTGGGAGTCATCCTTCTGTCCTGGACTTGGACGATGGACTAAAGAGTGGGAAGAGGAAGCTGGGCTGGTCAGGTCTCTGTCTGAACTTCTGCGATGATACCATGGATATCTGGGTTAAAAAATAAAATAAAATAAAAAACTGGATTGCATATTCAGTGACTTTACATTATAATTACAACAGCAGGACATTGTGAAAACAGCTGTCTCAGCATGGAGGGGTTAAAGGTCACACCTCTTTCAGTCCCTTACTGCGCCTGATAGACACAGAGGCCACACCACTTTTACACTGACTGACAGAAAGGCCAGGTGTCCTTCAGTGTGACATACACTCTTACGAAACCCATGTCTCTTTCAGAAGGACTTACAGACACAAAGGCCATGCCTCCTTCAATGTCACCAAGAGACACAAACGCCACACCTTTTTCAGCAGGTCTAACTGGCACAAAGGCCACACCTCCTTTACAGTCACTGACAGAAACAAAGGCCACAACTCCTTCAGTAGTCCTACCAAAGACAAAGGGTACACCTCTTTCAATGTCACTGTTAGACCTTCTAAAGGAGATGTGGCCTTTGTCAGAGACAAAGGCCACACTCTTCAGTAGGTCTAACAGAGACAAGGGCCACACCCTTAGTAGGTCTAACAGAGACAAGGGCCACACCCTTAGTAGGTCTAACAGAGACAAGGGCCACACCCTTCAGTAGGTCTACAATGACTCAAATGCCACACCTCCTTCACTGACAAACACAAAGGCCACACCTCCTTCAGTAGGTCTAACAGAGACAAAGGCCACACCCTTAGTAGGTCTAACAGAGACAAGGGCCACACCCTTAGTAGGTCTAAAAGAGACAAGGGCCACACCCTTCAGTAGGTCTAACAGAGACAAGGGCCACACCCTTCAGTAGGTCTAACAGAGACAAGGGCCACACCCTTCAGTAGGTCTACAATGGCTCAAATGCCACACCTCCTTCACTGACAAACACAAAGGCCACACCTCCTTCAGTAAGTCTGACAGAAACAAAGGCCACGCCTCCTTTTGTAGGTTTAACGGAGACAAAATAATTCTAACGGAGGCAAGAACCACACCTTCTTTAGAAGGTTTAACAGAGACAAAGGCCACGCCTTCTTTAGAAGGTTTAAGAGAGACAAAGGCCACGCCTTCTTCAGTAGTTCTACAATGGCTCAAATGCCACACCTCCTTCACTGTCTGACAAACACAAAGGCCACGCCTCCTTCACCATCACATAGACACAACGGCCACGCCTCCTACAGCAGGTCTAACAGACAGCCACACCTCTGTTAGTTTAACTGACAGATATAAAGGCCATGCCTCTTTTTATTCGAGCTGATAGTTTTTTTTAAATAACTAATTTAAACAATTTCTATATTTATTTTAATAGATTAGCTTGATGATCAGTGTGCCATTTATTGAAACTGTTTTATTTATTATTCTGAATATTTTTTCTAAATAAATTGTTATATTCTGCTAGAATTTTCTTAATAGCTCATAAAGTTTAATAGTTATTTTTTATTCATTATTAAGAATTTTAAACGGTCAAAAACACACAAATATTCAGTGTTAAGTGCTGGATCTTGGAGGTTCCAGTCAAACGCGATGTCTGAATCTTCAGCCTCAGAAGGAAACATCCTAAAACAATTCATGGCTGATCAAAGTACATTTTAGGAGACGGAACACTGTGTAAATTTCATGTGACCCCTATGGATTTGTCTGCAACTGTCCCGGCTGTTCCTGTGTGCCTGTCTTTGTGTACCAGTTTTCATTTATTTGTGTATGTGTGTGTGCGCGTGTGTGCGCTTGTGTGTGTGTGTGTGTGTGTGTGTGTGTGTGTGTGTGTGTGTGTGTGTGTGTGTGTGTGGAGAAAACTTCCCGCCGAGGTAACAGATTGACCGCTGACCCAGCGTACCCGCTGTTTGCTCATGTCAAACACAATTTCGCTGCAGCTTTTTCTCCCGAGACCTTTCAGCGCAAACTTGAAATCCGTCAGAGGACAAAAAGGTCTCATCTCTCATCTGTCTCATTCATATCTTCATATATCAGTATTATGAAAGGGAGAAAAATGCAAATATTTATCTGCCAGGATATTTAGCCGCTGGGTGAGGTTTATAAATATATCTGACCTAAGATTACGAGTAATAAAGGATTAAAAAAAAAAATCCATAACCTCAGATGATTCCTGCACAGCTTCAGTTCATATATCTGAGTATAACCATCATCCAGCACTTCCTGTCATCTATCACGTCTCCTTTCTGGACTGAATCGGAGTGCTTCTCAGAGCAGAGATGGCATGGAGTCTCTCATGATGAATGGCGCTGAGAAGAAGAGAGAGAAACAAAGAGCACCAAGGAATAAATCCGAGCGTAATAATCCTGTCCCGCTTTCAGCATCCCATTCCTCAAAGAAGAACCAGACCTTGACCTCTATCCATGTCTCCTCTTTAGTAATTTCCACATTTCTGTATAAATAAATAAATAATACACCCAGTCGCTGATTTGTTTTGGCGAGATCTTGCAGGTTTACGTCATATTAAAGCCGCTTTGTTCATTCATTAAATCTATTTTTTAAAACTCATTTAGCTTTCCTGGATGATAGCTGCATTATGTCCGTTGTTTCCATGACGACCCACGGCAGCCCAGCATCTTGTTTTAAAGGCTCCAGAGCATCAGCATCATTAGGGGTCGATGTAAGAATGTTTGTCTCGTAGAGAAATACAACAGGTTTTATTTTTAACGCGCTGCAAAACAAACGGCTCCTTTTAGCGGAGACAAACAGATCAAAGTCGAAATGACTCCTTCCGTGACGATGGCCGAGATTCGATGATTCACATCACTACCTGGGGTGTCAATACTTTTTGTCATCACCTGCATTTTATGGCAGCATTAGTTTTCTCACCAGTCTCTCTTTCTAAGAAAGCAAAACAGATGTTACTGAAAAGATAAAAAATCATGGTGGAAAACTTCCTAACGCTGGAGACTCCTTCCAAAAATATTTAACAACCATCTTACAGAATTTACATGTTTTTTTTTTTATTATAAAAAACTTAACTAATGTACTTTTCATTCGATCATATTGAACATTGCTACACAAGTCCCTGTAAATTAACTGTTACCACAGCAACGATAACAAAATATTAAAGTAAGGTCATTGATAGAATCCTATAAAGGGTTTTGGTTTACAGCTAAATTCAGTGTACCATTTGAGAAATTAACCTTACTGGTGTAGAAACATACGAGGTGTGTTCAAGTCAAACCAGGACTTTCGATTTGATTGTTGTCTCAGTAAGCCGGAGCCATGATTGGACTGCCTGGTTCATGTCTGAAACACTGGCCTCCCAGGAACCGTTTCTTCCGGAAGTTAGTGATCAGGCGTTCCACTCACTGAATGTTCACAGCAACGATTGCAGTGGGCTCGGAGTCACCTCGGCCGGGATCGTCATTCACAGATGTACGGCCTTCTTTAAAACGTTGGTTTGACTGCGCCTAAGAGTCTCATCACCCTACTGAGCTTGAAGTCTTCTGTAAATATTTTACGCCTTCATGCACAAGTACCCATTTGACTTTGGGTCAAAAGCCTCAATTGCTAGTTGTAAATCTAACAGCTAATTAAGCATAGCTAAAATCATTAATCCATCAGATCCTTGACTGCATCCTGAACTGAACAATGTTTCATCATTTCCCCAAGCTGTAAATGAGCCCTGATTGCATGTAGACCCTTTACCCCTTTTTCTTGTTCTCCTTTCTCTCCTCCTTGAAGCACCCCGCTGTAAAGATGACCAGCAAATGAGATTAGTTTTGCTCTAATGAGACCAGGCAGAGGTAGCGTTAGCAATCGCGCACTAACACGCACACTATTGTTGCTTCAGATGAATGAACCCTGTGTCATGTTTTACATTCGCTTTTCTTTTCGTTGTTCTTTTTTTTTTTCTCTGCGCGCTGGCACGAAAGACACGAGCACTACGAAGCCTTCATGAGCTTCATGATGGACAAGCAGAGTTTCCATGGTTATTCATGGCGCTTTGTACAATCCCTGACAACGCATATCATTGACTTTCATTAGCGAGCAGGGCGGCACCCTGAGGATCTTTATATGCGGAGTACGGAAGGTTCTTAGACAGGAACGCTAATCAGAACCGAGCTGAAGAAGCCTGGTTAATCCTGTGGGGTGTTTGATTTATTAAACATTGTTATCATCATTATGAAAAATATATGCAAACAATTAAGAGTCAGACCATGCTAACTTGGCTAACATGCTGAAGTTTTGCTTTGCTTTTATTCTAGAGAACAAGTAGTAGTAGTGGAGTAGTAGTAGTGAAATAATCATTTAAACGTAAAGCAATTTGGCTGTTATATGGAAAAAGTTGCTGTATTCAGCTTAAAATATTTCCTTTAGCTCACTAGCTTAACATAAACTTTTACTCCCCTGCTTACAATTCTGCTGAGCAGCTCATGATGGTGCAGGACAACATTAAATAAAAGAAGCTAGCATGCTTAATTTATGCTAGACGCTACTGTGTAGTGATCTTCATAGTCAGTGTTATTGTGTCACAAAACATCAGAGCCAATCATGTTCTAGTATGCAAATGTGTTCAGTTATTAAACCACTATTAACAGAGTAAGTGGGCGGAGCATGTCGGGGGATGGGTGGCAATTTGGAAATTCACAGAAAGTGAAATGTGTTTGGTACGTGCCGTAAATTTTCAGTGAGTCTAATTCCACTGATACATTCCCCTGAGTGCCTCGACGAGTCTTACTTCAGCGGAATGACAGCGAGTCTCTTCCTTATTCACCGAACAGCGAATTACAGGAACAGGTGTGCCGCTCCGCCTGCTCCAAATGGAGTTAAAACGTCTAATTGAAAAATTACAGCAGAGATTAGCCCTGCTAATTACTGCCCTTAAAGCCTCGTAGGATCCGCACGCTGCTAATGCGTTCCGAGACGGAGACATCCGGCATGTTTATAATAACCCGTCAGGTATTTAAACGTGATTTTTTTTTTTTCTCAGCTGTTGGAATGATCGTGTCGAGACGTGAAGGTCTTACGTCTGTTACTTCTTGTGAGAAAAAACGTGCTTTTATCCCGGCTTGACGAGCTCATTAGAGCGTCGCCAAAGACTGGAACATGAACGCTGTGATCTTTTATTCATTTGCCATTTCTCCGTTCTTTCCTCGCTTCTTTGCGCTCTGCGCGCGACATCCATCATGCCCGAGCTAACCCGAGTTTCAGAAACCGAGGGAGGAAAAAAAAGAGAGCAAAACAAACGAGAACGCTCTCGGGTTTTTTGCCGTTTTAGTTCTAATTACGTTTCAATCAGCACAGCGGTTGAAAGTACCTCTAATTCTACAAATGCCAAATGCCAAGCCAACCTAAATGATTATATTCCTACCTCTCCTGTCTCTATTTTTGGCCCCGGAATCAAATTACATGTTTGGAAAGGTCTTGGAACAGCAGTCATATCACTTGGACCTTTATTATTGCTGTTATGAATGGAGACCCAATGTTCTCGTACTGTAAAGAAACGGCTGATTGATTGACAGCACGTCGCCTCGAGAGCTGACAGATGAAGTGCAGTGCAGCGCGTGGGCACTCACACAGACGACAGGTGTGTGTGTATGGGTGAGAGAGTGTGTGTGTGTGTGTGTGTTTGTGTGTGTCTGTGTGTAGTGTCGAGAGTTCTCGATAAAAGCTCTCCACACAGGTCTGGTGTGAAGTCCTTTCCCACTCCATCCTGTTCAATCCGAGAGCCTGAGAAGAGTACTTTCCCAGTGTGCTTTCACTAACACCAGCCTCACATGAGGTACCAATCCCATTAAAAAAAAAAAGTTTAATGTTATACTGATATCAAAGTACTGAATATGGGTTCTGAGTGTGCTGACATCTTCATAATAACTCCCTGTGGCTCAGTTACTAAGATCTCCGTTAACATCATACACACCTCACATCCATCAAATCCAATCTATTTCACTACCTAGACATAGTAGGCTCTCGGGCCATCGCTATTCAGGATGGAGGCTAAAACATGCTCCCGCCAAAGCGGGAACGCCGATTAGCCTAACCTGCATATCTTTGGACTGTGGGAGAAAACCACGCCAAGAACATGCAAACTCCATGCACACAGAGACGGGAATCGAACCTGGACCCTGCAGGTGCAAGTCGACAGTGCTAACCACTATACCACCGTGCCACCACTAATGACCATATTGATTGTCACATTACTGTTTCTATTGATTATTGGAGATATAAATATTTAACAATATACTAAAAAACAATCAACTGTTTGGATTATGAATCATCAGTTACACAATGGCTCTAATGTGCTGATTAGAATGTTATTCAAAAATACTCTTTTAATGAACAAATACTTCTTGTTAATAAAAAAAATTCCAATATCCCCTTTTTTTGTCTAAGCGAAATAGGACCATTAAAATACAATATTTTTAAAGTTAATTTGAAATAAATTTGAATTAAAAAGGGGATTTGAATAAAAAGGGATATTTTTTTCCCGACGCTAGCAGTCATAATGTGTTTAGGTGTTTGAGATCAGTGGTGCCGCATAGTCAGAACCACACTCGCTGATTGGTCAACAAGTCTGAACCACAACCTGTGATTGGTGGCCTTGTAACTTTCACAGTAATAAAAAGTTTATGTTACCTTAATAAAATCTCAAAAAAACGCATACATGATTGTTTGAGTTAGACAAATCAAAATAAATGCCTAAAAAAACAACTATTAATTTTGTCTTAAATTTACA
>JAQQZT010000018.1:18052145-18064571 GCA_030068275.1 Clarias platycephalus | reverse complement strand
ACGTCTTCGTTTCAGAGAATTTTCATCACAAGTCCCGCTTTGACTTGAACACCACTCGTAGATCAGTGTGATGATGTGTATAGTAACAGTCACACTTGTACTTACTTGTATACTATAATTCCTTTTTTAGGTGCCAGCTTATGGGATGGCAGTGTAAGCTCTGCAAATTTGTCGCATCATCAAAAGGAATTTCGATCATTATCGAGTGAAGCATACTACTGTTGATCGCTGATATTCAGTGACCTGTCTTCATTTAGACTGTCATTGCTTCTTTAAGACCTGAGAATGTCTTCACACACATTGGTATGGATCCCACAGTTTGCAGGAAACTGAAATGTGACTCTATGTGATTATAATCTAATACAAAAGTCTACTTTCCACATATTAACTGTATAATACTTGTATCAGAAGTATTGTTTGTGAGACTGTTTACTAATGACATCAATTCAGCTCATTGTTTATGATCTTGTTACATGTCATTTGCAAAGTAAACCAGATTCAGTTTAGACATCATGTATTGTCAAATTTGGCAAATAAATGTTTAATTAAAATGGTAATGTGTTTCTTCTACCTTGCATTTCAATCATATCTACTCAATTATTTTACTCATTTTCACTCGGGGTAACCATTGCATTAACTTCTGATTTTCATTACATTTACTCAATTTTGTACATCATTGTACTAAATAAAGTTATTCAGTTCTACTTAATTTTTTTACTGACTTGTACTCAATTCATGAAATATATTTTACATGATTTTGCTACTTTTATATTTACTTTAATATTTTTAAGTGTAAAAATGTTTCACCAAAAAAAGTTAGTACAGCGCAGTTTTATTTTTTAGAGTGCAGCCTCTAGTTGGTCAACAAGTCAGAACCACCTTGTTTACCAATCACCACCTGTGATTGGTAAACAAGTCAGAACTACAGCCTCTGATTGGTCAACAAATCAGGACCACAGCCTGTGATTGGTGAACAAGTCAGAACTACAGCTTCCAATTGGTCAACAAGTCAGAACCACGGCCTCTGATTGGTCAACAGGTTAGAATTACAGCCAACAAGTCAGAACTCCAGCCCCCGATTGGTTAATAAGTCAGAACCATAGCCTGTGATTGGTCAACAGGTTAGAAACACAGCCTATGATTGGTCAACAAGTCAGAACCACAGCCTGTGATTGGTCAGTAAGTCAGAACTACAGCCTCTGATTGGTGAACAGGTCAGCAACACAGCATTTGGTTAGATAAGAAGTCAGAATCACAACATCTCATAGGTCAAAAAGTGATGAATGCGACATATAATTGGTTAAAAGAATCAAATCTTAGCCAGCTTTTTAATATAGAAAATAGTTTGAAAATATCATGGCTGTTTTTTACTTGCTTGACAGGGCAACTGCATGAGGTGTTTACTTGCTTAAGGCATAACTAAGTCATAGAGAAGTGACTTCATTAAGCCAACAATGCTCCTACCTGATTGGCTCCCATGCCAGGCAAGGGTCAGCTTTGCCAGGAGTGAGGTTTTGGGCCAAGTTAAAAGTGAAAGGCTTCAACACTTTATAGGTTTTGGTCATCAAGGCGGTGCCATTGTGCTTCTGTTTACTTCACTCCAGTAAACACTGGATGTGCCAATTGTACATGTCAGAAGATTTCAATTCAGTGATGAAAAAACGTGGAGACGTCACAAGCTAATCAGCAATTCAATTTGTTATCCGCTAATTCGGTTACAATCTAAGTCCACTTAGTTTCACATCCTGTAAACAAATTTAAATGAACGTCCCTGTGAACGATTACACATATCACTCTGACTGTACAATATATTGACTATTTTGTTCAGTCTATTTCTATGGAGGTTGGGTTTATCAAAAATTTTGCCGCCAGTCACACGTTATATCGGCGTTTTTGTTATTATTAATCTTCATGTCAGTGTCGTCTATAAAGCATGACATCCTACAGCTATTTGATTTGGTCGGAGAACAGAGGCTCTTCCAGTATCCCGGGAGAATCTTCCAATCATACTTTCATAGTGATACGATCACTGTGTCTATTTTTGTGCTCTTAAAAAAAAAAAAAGATGTAGCTGTCCTACATCCTACATGTCTCTGAGCTCTTTTGATACGGTACAACAGAGTTATATTTAGAAATGGAGCAACATTTTTTTGACACTCAGAATGGCATTTAGATTTAGAATTTTGAAATAATTATTTCTTTCTTTATTTTGTTTTTTAGATATACAGGATTGATAGATTTCCAGCACGCACATGCATACACACACGCACACCACCTCATGCTGTCAGAATATTCTTAGTGTACAATTTTGACACGGAAAAAAGGTACACTCCGTTCTAGATTTCTGCAGAAGTATTCGACACACACACGGATCATTTTATTCCTTTTAACCCGCCTTTTCTACAGTACTTTTCATCCCTAATCTCTGATCTAGCGTCCTCCTGTCAGTTGATATGTACCAGTCTCTGGTGCATTTTATCTCAGACCTGTACTCACAATATGGAACAAATGCTGCAGTAATGACTTGGTCAAAGTTGCCATGGAAATTGTAGCTATGAGAGATTTGGCGCTGAGGCTCGGGAAGACATGCAGAGAGCTCGGCTGTGCAGAATGGTGGACAGGGAAGTGCCAAAAACAGAACCCTACTGCACACCTCATCGAAGTGTTTAGGATCGGCTCATCGTGCGTCATTAGGACTATAGGAGTCATATGAAGGGAATAAGGAGGTGTTTGGGAGGGGGGGGGGGGGGTTGTAACAGTAGCAGGTCATTGGGGATGAAGTCAGGTGTTTTATTTAGTGTGTGTGTGTGAGTGAGCACAGGGCATTCCTAGCTGCTTGTAGAATGGTGCAATCTCAGGAGAAAGAGCACACACAAGGCCTTTTATTTCCCCTTTTTTGTTCTTGAGGTGAAACGTATAAAACATTGGAATCAAAAATGCTTCCTCTTAAATGTAACTAAAAGGTACAGTTGTGTCTCTTCCATCTTTAAAGCTAAACTCAATTTAGATCCACAGATCAAAAATACGACAGATAAGGGTACTTCCCCAGCAACAAGCACCAGTACTGATTAGTACCCTTTCTAATAAAATCAAAGTTAAGGTAAGATAAGGTAAGGAATGTTTCAATGCGAGAGAGTCGTCCGAGTCAAACCGGGACTTGTGATGAAATTTCTGGTGGATGAAAACGTAAAAGCGATTGACATTTACAGAAGAATTCAAACGCTGTACGGTGATGAGACTATTAGCCGCGGTAAGACATTTCAACTGTGCAAATGTTTTAAAGAAGGCCGTATGTCCGTGAATGACGATCCCGGCCGAGGTTGCTCGGAGCCCACTGCAGTTGTTCCATTCAGTAAGTGGAACACCTGATCCTTGAAAATCGACCAACTTGAAGAAGAGATGCATTTATCTTTGGGAACTGTACACACAATCGTTCACAAAAACCACTCGCACACTACAGGGACTCAGCTCAACTGTGTTCTGTTATTCTGCGCAATCAAAAGTCCTGACTTGACTCGCACGCCCCTTCATTGGATTCAGGTGTTTCAATCAATCAGGCCCCTTATCCCCAGTAAATTGCAGTCGTAATGCTTCAGAATACCAAGACATCTTGGACAATGCTGTGTTTTGAACTTTGGCTCAACAGTTTGGGGAAGACCCTTCTCTATTTCTACATGACTGTGTCCCAGTGCACAAAGCAAGGACTATAAAGTCATAGTTTGATTAATTCAGTGTGGAAGAACTTGACCTTAACACCCATGGAGCAGCTTTGGGTTGAACTGGAATGTATAAGGCCTGGCCTTAAAAATTGTAAAAAAAATCTCTAGTTGTGACCAATTATGAGCTTAAGTGGTTTAACCATTTCAGATCCGGACTGTACACACCAGTTTCATGTTTGTATTCAATGAAATAAAATCTGGTTTGTATCATTCACACTTTGGGATTAAATCCAAGTACAGACACAGATAGTTCCCCGAAAACGTAAGTACTTTTGTCCATAGAGTACATCAGAGCTGTAGATTTGAGAATAATATGTATAGATTTGTATTCATGCACTCTCTATAGTATTAGAGCCGAGCCCCAGAAGTGACTCTGTCCATCGCTTGGATCATGTCTCTATCAGTGAAGGTCAAATCTGACATAAACCGTGATTCCCGATGTGATTCATCGCTTTTCACCAACTACCGAGAGCTGGAGCAGAGCCCAAAAGCCAGAGCAGGCTTGGCTCGAGGCCGCCGTGGCCGTGTGCTCTGGCAGCGTTCCCCCCTGCACTCCAGCCGGAGGTTAATGAAGGTCTGCTCCCAGCGTTCACACATGTAGAGCCCCGAGTCTCCCGTCGATCCGTTGTGCTTTTCAGGCCAAGATACATAAAGCAGAACATGAGGGAGTAATTGGCTCGGTTTTATCCCCACCGTGTGCTGTTATCAGAATAAACAAGGCCTGAGCCACATCAAAGAGACGCAAGATTGCTCGGAGAAATTCCGACACGCTTTTTTGGGATTTTGGCAGACGGGGTTCAGAGCTAATTGTGAGCGAATGAGTGCGTAGAGGATTCAGCATGCTAATGCGAGCGGGGGATCACACACAAACACTCAGAAACAGGCTTATGTAAGTATGTGTGCTAACACTGAGGGATTTGGAGGATACAGCCGAGTTAGGGTAGCACTGAAGCAGGCTGAGGATGATGATGATGACAATGGAGGACCAATTTAGAGAACAAAACACTTTTTTTTTGGGACAACAGCATTCAAAATTATTTTATAAAAAAAAAAGAAAAAAAGAAGAAGGATTAATTATACACTGTAAGGAAGACTTATATACTCTAAATGTAAAGCATTTTTACTTTTGATGTTTTTTGTATTTGTGTTTATCTATTTATTTGTTTGCTTGTATTATTTATTACATTTTTTGTTTAAAATTTTTATCAGCTCTTTTGTTTTTGTTCGTTTTTCTTCTCACTGTTTATCCTTGAAAGCCCAGAGTGTATAATTATATTCATCTGGAAATATGAAGGGCAAGGTAGAAAGATTTTCCAGTACGCCGGAGTCATTTTTCATGTCTAAAACTCCGGCCTCCCAGGAACTCCTTTAATGGCATAAACACGTGGAAATGGCTTGGAGTGAGGTCAGGACTGTACAGGGGATGTGGCAATAACTCTCCGCTGAGTTCCTATAACATGCAAGTGTTGTTGTTGAATGATTGTGTGTACAGTTCCCACAGATCGTCGTCTCTTAAGCAATTTGGTGACGTTGATTTTTCAAGGATCAGGCATTTATAGAACGACTGCAGTGAGCAACCAAATAATTCACAGCTGCTCATATCAATTCATTCTGAGGAATATATTTACATCATGCACTTACTGTGTTCACACCATGTATTGGCAGATATAACCTTTGGCTCTATTCATGTTTTTCAATCAATTTTTTTAATTGATTTGCATACTTTGCCCATTTAGTATCACTTTTGTGACAAGGGTACAAGTCTACAAATTTGAGCATGCATTGCCTACATGCCCCAAACATGTATGTAAAAACTTCGTCACTCACTATGTCAATCAGTTTTTCTGTCCTTTAGACTAGCCCAGGCATGGTGGTGTAGTGGTTGCACTGCCGCCTTGCACCTCCAGGGTCTGGGTTTGATTCCCCTCTCTGTGTGCATGGAGTTTGCATGTTCTCCCCGTGCTTGGTGGGTTTCCTATGGGTACTCCGGTTTCCTCCCACAGTCCAAAGATACGCAGGTTAGGCTAATTGGTGTTCCCAAATTGCACATAGTGTGTGAATGAGTGTGTGTGCGCGCCCTGCGATGGATTCAGGGTGGTGAGGTGGCCAATAGGAGCGTTGTTTGAGGCATGCTGATTAATGCTTAGGGTCATGAAAATTGCAGTCGGAATAAGGTCCAAGGCCAAGAGTATTATATCCTAAGCAAAAAAAAAAGCATGCCTTAATCCAAAAGTCGACTTCTCTTTGCTCTTGTTTGACAAAAAGGAAAGTGCGAGTGGCGTGCGTTTTCACAGAGCGCTCTGAGAGAGCGCTACTGTATCCACTCGGCATCATCTCAGCTTGGCGCCCTTTTCATTCGCCAGACAGCCATTTCAGCTTTTGCTGTGTTGCTTTTAGAGCTCTCAGCTGGCATTAGTTTTACTTGTGCTACCTGTTGCTTTCAGCGCATTTAAACTCTCAGAGATGATCTCGTCCATGTGACTATGAAAGATGATGTAAGATAATATCAGGACCAACAAACATTGTCAGTGATCCTGAGCTCAGTAGGCTGCCAGGGCAGTTTTTGTTGGTACCATTGGGTCATATTAGTCTCTAGTCATGGTTTTAAAAGCTGAATATTACTGAAATAATTAAAAAACATTTACATGTAACTTGTTATTTTTGTTAGATTTTTTTTTAAATGTATTTATTTACATTTATTTACTTTTTTGTCTGATTGTATTTTTCTAGTGTAATTTTACTTTTATTGTAGTGAAATCTTTCTTTTCATATTATTATTACACTGTATATCATACTGGTCGTGTATGTGTCAAATACAAATTTGAATTTGAAATGTGATTGATTAAGATGAAAAGCCTGGAAGCATTAGGAAACTAATCAGGTGTGAGGGTGGTATGACCTCAGTTGGAGTTACTATTCCCCACACACTGCAAAGTAAGATCTTAGCAAGTGAAAAAAATATCTTGAATCTTATCAAATAATCTACAGTTTCCTGATATAAGATTACAACAAACCAAATATAAGGCTATTTGAAACAAATTTCAATCATTTAAAAATTTTAAATGCATAAATTTCTTGTTTTAATAATTTTGCTTGTTTTTGAAAAATCTTCTCAGAATGAAATGCTAAGAATTTGACCTTTAAAACGAAACAAAATGTGTCTAGAAATAGGCTTAATAATCTTATATTTGCTTTGTTTTAATATTAAATAAAATATTTTTTTAACTCGCACTGGAGACTCCTTCTATAACTGATAAATAAACATCTACAGTACTTATAGAAATCTTCACTGTCTCAATGATTATATCTTTAAATAACTGTGCATTTTAAAAAATCTATTTAAGTCTTAGACTAGGTGGAGCATTCAGCATGTGAATGAGCGGTTACCATAGAAACATATTAATGTAATCAAACGAGTGCTTTAATGTGCAGCTGCGTTCCTGTCAGAGCTGCTGTTATAGAAACCCAATCACCGATCAGATCAGATCAGAGATTTGAGCAACACTCTGGTACAAGCTGCTATTAATACATACAAGCCCAAGGCTGATGATTATATTTGATCAGCTCACCATCTTAATCTAACTTTCCCCCTAAGAGCTGTAGTATCAAATCCCATACTCTCACTTAATATAATATAATCCCTATTCTCATTTCTATACCTGTCCACCATGCTCTCATGTTTTTTTCTTTTTTAACGCAGGCCTAAAGTGTCAAACTAATTTTCTGCCTCTCCAACAAAACAGAGTGACATGTGTCACTCCTGTGGCTGCGCTCTCCACACAGACAGCCTGTAATTACAGCAAAAAAGAGCTTTTCTGTAAAGTCGTCCTCCTCCAACAAGCTCGCCTCAGCGCCAGACAGCCTCTGAATGCGCTTGTCAAAAACAAAATGGAACAAAATGAAACAGACAAATTACGCCGACTGCAGATGGTGAGGGATTGCAGTCTGGAAGTGTCGGGTTTGAACACTATGTGACATGATGTTTGTGGCTTTCGGGATGGATGATATTTACACTAGTGTTTTTTTTTTAGTACACCTGACTGTAAATTTATTTTAAAAGTCTAAGGGTCTCTGTTCTACTGAAACATAGCATGGGGTGTTCTGTACTCTTATAGAACATCCTCAGGTCATGATAGTCTTTTTTTATTCTAGTAACATGGCTTAAGAGCAGGTTTTTGACATCCCTCTTCTAGAATTTTCTCGAAATATGTACTCAGATCTAAATGTACCGAAATCATAACTGTTTAGCATCTTTGGTACATCTTTGAATACCTCCAAGGTTGTGAGTTAAGATGATAATAGCTTATAATAACAATGACTAACTAACAATAAGTATTTAACAGGCTCTAATGCTAATCATTGATTTAAAAAAACTTTTAATGTAGCATTTAACTGCAATTTTTCTTCTCAGAATCCTGACTTTAATATAAGATAAAAACATTGAAGATTAAAAAGTCAGAATTCTGAGATAAGGTCAGACTTCTGAGGGAAAAAGTCAAAATTCCCTCTGAAAAAAAATTGAGTTGAAAATCAGAATTCTGTTATAAATCAGAATAATGAGAGAACAAAATCATATTTGTAAAACTATGACGTTTTTCTCTGAGAATTCAGCCTTTAATATCAGATAAATATTTTTTGAGATTAAAGCCAAAATTTTAAGAAAAAGAATTAATTCTAAAATTTCAGAATTCTGAGGAAAATTTCAGAATTCGGAGATTAAAGTCAGACCATTAAGGGATAAAAGTTTCGGAATGAAATGAAAATGAAAATCCTGAGATGAAAATCTGAATTCTAATATGTCAGAATAATGAGGGGAAAAAAATCTAAATTCATAGAGCACTTATTTTTTTTCTCCCAAAGATAAAAAAAAAATTCTGAAAAAACACAGAAATCAAATACATTTTATGGTGGCCTATTAACTTGCAAATAGAAAAAAAAAGAGTGGGCATCACATACTTGTTTCTGATTGGACACAGGGCACTCTAATCAGAAAGAAGCATGTGATGTTCCTACATCTTTTCCCTTTTGAGTTAATTCCTTTTTTTTTTTTTGTTACAGGGTTTTCTGCTTTAGGGCTGTTCACCTTAATTTGTGATGATTATTAAATTATACTTAACTTTCCAAATCTATTATACTAAATCTTTTTAACTTTTTATCTTCTTTTTGTCACTTTTTATTCATACTTGCATTTTCATGATTTTATCATTTGACTTTTGACAACCTTTTATTGATTTCTTTCCTAATTTGTTTTTCCCCAAATCCTGAAGATGCCACATCCATAAGTGGCCAGGGTCCAATGAAATTGACCTTTGGGGGGAACGAATGGTAAACTTTGTTTTCCCATCAATCATAGTGACCCTAACCAATTGTGGCAATCAATGTTGCATGAGAAGCAGTTTGAATACTGAGAAAACATGTGTTCGCCTTTACTGTAGGAAAGTTGTCTGGCTGGGTGAGAATCTTCCCTGGTTCATATTACTCTTCCTCAAATCCGCATCGTGAAAGCATTGCTTCCATATCTGTTGTTGTGTTGTTCCTAATCCACTCTACAACCTCTAAATAGCAGCTATCCACCATACGGCCTACGTTCAAACGTCCTCCTATAGAGAAAGCCGAATGATTCATATGACTCATATATATCTTGTTGTATGACATTGACATTCTCTTACATGTGGGGGTGGAGCGAGCGCAGCAGTCGATGCTCCATCGAATGCACCCCCCTTCTTCTTTTCTTTAATGAGAGTGGGGGTTGATGGTATGTTGAGAGGCCATCCACCCCCAAGGGCTCTGTCAATACAGCGTTGTGCTGCCCTGTGCTTCAAGCATCTTTCGCTGTCTGCCTCACAGGCTCATCACCATGGCAATCCAGCCCACTCGGGCCCTAATTGAAGCGCTCCATTGAAGACATTTGCAAACCGACAATTTGCAAAAAAAAACAATGCTGGGAAACATTAAAGCATACGCACTAGCCATCCAGGGCATCACACAATCTTAAACAGGATGGATATATTCTCTGGACTTCTGTAACCCTACTGAGACTTGAGCTCTGCTGTTGTGTACCTTGTACTTTCTCCTTAGAGTTTCTGTTTATTAGCACCTGACAAATATAGTATGAACTTCTTCAAACAGGAATAAGTTTCTCAAAAGAATAACACCTCATATGAGTATCATACAAGGATTTACTCATAAGCCAGTCGGGGACAAAATGTCATGTCCCCAAACAAGGGCTCAAGAGGTTAGTGTAATTTTGCAATAGGCCCTTTGTTTGTTGTTAAGGATGTCATGGTTAGTTATATGGGGGTGGATATTAACAAGGAGTGGCCATCTCTTCCGGCTGAGAGCCTCGACTAGCTCTTCTAAAGCTGTGCAAGGCTCCTGCTGGCTGTGCCAAAGGCTTGAAATAATCTTTTTTTGCCATGGAAACAGTTCACCAGCTATTGATTTGAGTTGTTTTTTTTTTCTTCTTTTCTTTCTTTTTTTTTTTTTAAAGTGCAAAACACATAATCCTCGAGTTCGGTTGACAGATCTTACAATAGATCTTGGCATTCATTTATTTTTCAAGCAACAACCTTGAGTATGTCTTGTATGTAGAGAATATACATCAGTCATAACATCAAAACCTTAAAACCTCCCAAATTTTTGTGCCACCAAAACACCAAAAGCCCTCAAATCAGTCCTTAGTCCACAAGACCTCTGAAGGTGTACTGTCTTGTCATATCTAGCACCAAGATGTTGGTAGCAGATCATTTACTGTAAGTGCAGTAAGTTGTACCGCCAGGCATCCAGACCTGTTTGATCGGATTGAGATCTTGGGAAATATGAAGGTTCGTTAGATCAACAACCTTGAAATCCTTATCCTACACAGCAAGCTGTGATGTACTGAGTGGTCTGCTACCTTTCCATCATAGCCAGCATTGACCTTTCGTCAGCTATTTGTGCTACTGTATATTGGCTTTTCTGTCAGATCAGACCAGACAAGCTAGCCTTTGTTTACCACAGGCATAAATGAGCCACCGGTTGACTGGAATATAATTGTTAATCAGTGCTAATGTCGTCATGCAGTGTTAATGTTATAGCTAATCGGTGTAGATCCATGCTTTTTCTAGAGCAGTACCACTCTAGATTCTGCGGGCTTGTGGTGCTGGATGCCCTGCAGGTATTATAGGGCACTTGACACCCCCATGTGTGCTCTGCAGCACTGGAGGAGCTCACTGTGTCTTCTCAGCTTGGTGCGCACTCTGGAAGTTGAAGCGCAGTTCATCTCAATGGGGAGGGTGAAAACGGGAGACCTACAAATGCACCACATTTTTCACTTTGTTTAATGACCTGCAGTCCAACCTGCTGCAGTAGAGCTATTTGTTTTATATATTATGTAGTATGTAGTAGAAAGAGGCTGTTTTTTATTCTGTCTTTATTCTCTCTCTCTCTCTCTCTCTCTCTTGCACACATCCCTTATGTGCTTATACTAATCTGTTGGACTAAACTGAAATCCAATCATACAAGAGATTAGAATAGATAAAAACAAAATAAAAGTAGAATTCCCAAAACCATGGTCTTCATTGTTTTTGTAAATATACTTAAACTCAAAGAGCTTTATAATAAATAAACATATATATATATATATATATATATATATATATATAGGTTCTTCATAGGTCCTGCTTTGAGTCTATTCTTCCTCCAAATCTTTTCAGAGAGGTTCTGAAAAGGTTCAAATGACACTATGAAATCTAAAAAAAAAAAGAGGGAACTTCAAAAGTATCTTTTTATCAGTAATTAGGGAACTCAAGGGTTAATTGAGTTCATTGAACATTATTGAACATGATAATTTGCATATCAATATACACAAAATTTCATGTATCAGAACAGACCAGGCGTGTAATGAAGTTCAAACATTTTTACCCATTTACATCACAAATTATTACAAACTTCATATACAACCTTCTCCAGAATATTGCAACAATACATACAATGCATACTTGTGGTCTTGTGGACTAAGGACTGATTTGAGGGCTTTTGGTGTTTTGGTGGCACATGCAATGTATCTTGCATGACCAGAAATCCCATTTGGCGTCATTCACATGCTTGAAGTGTCAACTTTATGCTTCTTTTAAGTCATTAAAGCAATCAACTAAGTACAACTGAGAATAAAAGCAGGATTGACAAAAGTTCAGTGCTCTAATAGAGTCATTCTCTTATTGGCTGCTTTAGTAGAACTAGCACTAGAAATCAAAATCTCTTTTTTAGAGATTGTATTAATTCTTGTCCATTGATTTTGATAAATTATGCTGCATTCCCTTGCCATATCACCCCAACAAGAAAGTGATGGATTGACTTCTTGGGCATCAACCCAAGAGATTTGTTACTTTTACAAATATGGACATTGCAAGTGAAAGCATAAACAAATATGTCCTATAAAAGAAATTACGGGACAACTTTCTTCGGTACTTACTGTAATTTGGAGCACTTGATAATGAAAGGGCCTTGCTTAAAGGTTAAGCAGTGGATGGATGCTACAATATGCCCACCAGTTTGCAGAGGTGGAAAGTAATGAATTACATTTACTCGCATTACTGTAATTGGGTAGATTTTTTGTGTACTTCTACTTTTTAAAGTAGTTTTTAAAATCAGTAATTTTACTTTTACTTAAGTATGTTTTGTTTAAAGTATTGTACTTCACTACATTTTAAATCATATTCGCTACTGA
>JAQQZT010000018.1:18041006-18052045 GCA_030068275.1 Clarias platycephalus | reverse complement strand
AAGGAGATTAATGCATTTTTTGGACGCCTTCAGCATTCCTTTACAATATAGAAAGAAATAAAAATCAGGAACCATCATGGAGTTAGAAAGTGTTCTAAAACTTTTGAACGGTAGTGTATGTTGCACATAAAAGACAGTACAGCATCACTTTCTTGGGTACTTGGGGCCTTGGTCAAAGGTTAAGGAGGGGTTGGATGCTACAATATACCTACCAGTACAAGGCTTTCTGAGCTACTGTACCAAACAAATCCAGGACAGGATGAGGATCCAATGGATCATACGTTTATTGCCTTAATGTCTTGTCTTCATTCCAACCAAGCAGGATTCTCCCTGATTTCACATGTTTAATCAGTTAACTCAGGGACTCCAGTCCATCACAGAGCATCACATGGTGCATTTCGTAAATTTACAGAAAAATGCTCGGGTCACAGACACACTAATCTCACTGGAGGGCTATTTTGGTAGTCTACTACAAGTACAAGTGTGTAATTTAGGACATCAGTTATTGGCAACCATTCATTAAGAAAGACTATTGAAGGTCCCTGGAATCAAGAGGCTGCTTAATGCAGAATTTTAGACCTTAGTCGTAGAAAAAAATTGTGTCTAAATTGCTAAATTAAATTTACATTGATAACAATCCACAAGAACACAGTAATGAATATAATAATATACTAAATAATATAGTCTTCACTTTATTATCTCCAAACATACTGTAGACCATTGACAGTCTATACACATAAAATACAGAAACACATAATGATATCTATATAAAATATAAATAACTTAAAAGAAAGAAAAATAATGAACCAAAGTTAATTAAAGCAAAATAACACATTTTAACACTCCCACCTGTCAGACTAGGGTTGAAGTGGGGGTGTCAAAAGGTGTTATTTTGTTTCAATTAATTTTGGTTCATTAATTTTTGGTTCATAGCCTGTTATACAGGGTAATTGCTGATGGGTTAAAAAAATCTTGTTTTGTTACTTCTGCTCATGGGGGCCTAAAGGCATCAGCTTGATGGCAGGGCCTGAAATTTTCGAAACAAGACGTATTGTGGTTGAAGTAACAGTTTTTTTGAATATATATAAATATCTACATAATGTTATAAATGCAGCATTATGTTAACTGTCATGTACTTAAAATCATTAATTTTGCTGCCTGTATTCACTGTCTTGGCTGCATGGTGGCGTAGCGTTTAGCACTATGGCCTTGCACCTTCAAGATCATTAGCATTAATAAGAAATTAGCATGCCCAAATTACCTCATAGTAAGTGTGGGTTTGTGCTCTGTGATGACTAGGCACCTTGTCCATTGTGTCATGCCTGAAGTCTCCTGGGATAGGCTCCAGGGCTCCAGCGACCCTGTACACAGAATAAATCAGTACAGAGAAGTAATGGATTCACTGCCTTGCTGGGTAAATTCTTCCGGGCATCGTTGGCACTACCATACCAACAGAGGATACGAGATGTTAGGCATGCTTTCAATTTCAATTTCATCTAAAATGACAGTGATGAGATTTTGGAAAGATTACCACTATTATGTCAAAATTGTAGAAATCCGAGATCTTCTTACTATTGCTCTTCCTGACATGCAGCATGTCTCTGGTACTGTATATATTAAATCTTTTGGTTTTGGGTACAATCAGTCACTTAATTAATCACTTAGTACTATCCAAATAGCTAACTAACTAACTAATACATATTCAAACAAACAGATAGACAGGCAGACTTCTATTTTATTTCTCTAATTTATCTTGTGTAATTTTGTATATGTGCTCTGTGATGGATTGGCACCCTGTCCAGGGTGTAACAAAGCCTCCTGGAATAGGCTCCAGGCCCCTCTGTGCCGCTGTACAAGATAAGCAGAAGGATTATACATGAACATCTTATTGTGTTACTTGGAAAAAGGTCAATATTCATAAGACAAGTTTAACTAAACATGAGACAATTTATCATTTAAGAAATATGAATTAATTTTAAATGAATTCATTCATTTAAAATTCAAGTGTTTAAGTGACCTAATACACCGATCAGCCATAACGTCATGACCACCTGCTTAAAATTGAGTAGGTACCAACTTCTACAACCAAAACAGTGATGCACTGTGTGTTCTGACGTCTTTCTATCACAACCAGCACAAATTTTTTTCAGCAATTTGAGCTACAGTAGCTCTTCTATTGGATCGGACTACATGAGCCAGCCTTCACAGCCTTCACAATTTTAAGCTGTGGTGGTTCAGTGGTAAAATTCTTGCCTGCCACGCGGGAGATTCCCGGGTTTGATTCCCCGCCAATGCACTGCTCTTTTGGGGCAGTAGTAACTCAAATCACTGAGTTACTGATCAAAGGTCAGGGTCCTACAGCACTGAGAACACAAATTGTGATGGCTAGATGACTGGGTTAGAGCAACTCCAGAATTGCAGCTCTTGTGGGATGTTCGCAGGCTGCAGTGATCAGGACATACCAAATGTAATGCAAGGAAGGTGACCTGGCAACAGAGTCATGGGTGGCCAAGGCTCGCTGATGCACATGGGGAGAGAAGGCTGGATCAAATTGGTAAAGTTAATTCTGGTTGTGATAGAAATATGTCAGAGCACACAGTTTTAGTGGCAAAAGTGGGACCTATTCAATATTAGATAGATAGATAGAAAGATAGATAGATAGATAGATAGATACTTTATTGATCCCTGAGGAAATTCCAGATATCTAGCAGAAATAGAGACAGTAACACAAAGTCAGGTTTGTAGATGTGATAGCACACTGTATATCTTACATACACTCAGTAGACGCAGGGTAATATGAGAGCTGACCAGAAGTTATTAATACCTTGCTAACAACATAAAAACTACAAGATATATAAGAATATAAATATATACTTATAAAGCATATACAAAGCATATACAGGTTTACAGCTAAAGAACATTGGCGACAGTATTTTCAGGTAGGTTGGTGTACCACCCAATTTTGCTCCTGCTGTGCGTGTGTGCGTGGTTACACCATCATTTTCCTGGACATCATGCCTGTGTGGAAAGTTTAAGATTTGCTTTCATTTTCCTATGTAATAATGTAGGTGTACAATTTATTTGAATACATTTGTATTAGAAATATGGACTTTATTACCAATTCTTCATGCCTGGTTACTTTTCACCCATCCTGTAAATCACTCACTCATCGTCTACACCGCTATATCCTGTATAAAGGGTCGCAGGGGGCCTACAGCACGGGGCAGGGTACACCCTAAACAGGGTGCCAATCCATCACAGGGCACACACACATATACTCACACCCTCATTCACACAATACAGGCAATTTGGGAATGCCAATCAGCCTAGTCTGCATGTCTTTGGAGTACATGCTAAATACTAAGCTACTGTGCTGCCTGCAAGGTACTGTATATCAAAAGCATGCAAATAAAGAATATAAATCACTCATTGTCTATACCGCTTTATCCCATATACAGGGTCGCGTGGGGCCTGGAGCCTATCCCAGGAGGTATACACACACACAACGGGCAATTTTGGAACGCCAATTGTAGGTCTTTGGACTGTAGGAGGAAACTGGAGTATCTGGAGGAAAGCCAGGAAGAACATGCACAGACAGACCTGAGACAGGAATCGAACCCAGACCCTGGAGGTGTAAGGTGCCCGGGCTAACCCCTATGCCAGTGAGCTGTCAAATGAATCAAAAGTAGTTGTTTTTTATTATTATTTTTTTAAATAAGAGTTGAAATGAAATTAATTACAATGCAACCTGGTCATAATGTTATATCTGTGCATAGAATAATGCTGGATGAAATTCAGAGACCTGTACAGTGTAGCATCCGGGTATTTTACAGATCCACCAGCCTGATGTATCCAGTACTGCGGTGTGCTCGAATACTGTCTTACTCTCGGGATACTTTGATGTTCGCGGATAGAATGTTGCGATTTAGGACATCAAAGACTCACTTTAGGAAAGACTAGAATGCAGACATGAGGTGAGAGCGCGTGCTCTTTATCTAGATAAAGCTCTGCCCCGCAGTGACTGACTGACTGCCTGAGTGCGTGCGCGCTTGTGTGTATATATATGTGTGTGTGTGAGTGCGCGCGCGCGTGTGCGCGCGCAAACCGCACGCATGACTCGCGCGCTCTCCCGGGTACCACAGTCAGTCCCTACAGCAAAAAAAGAGGGATCGCAGCAGTGCCCGAGATGGTGAGTACGACCTTCGTTTGTTAACTTCATTCATGCATCAGACGCAAATCTTCATCCGATCGAGCAATGCAAAGAGAGAGAGAGAGAATGAGAGAAAAAAAAATACCTGGATACGAAATATTACCGTTTTGTAGTTCCAGTTCTGGAGCTTTACTATGAGGGGATACAGAGCAAGGGCGCGTATATGTATATATATATAGAGAGAGAGGGAGAGCGGTGCATTGCTTTGCATTGAATTGCATTGCATGGTGCATGCAGTTTATTCATCATGCATTAAAAAAAAGAAAAAGAGATAGTATGAATATGTGATCTGTAAAGCATCAGACAGATTGATGCAGAGACGCGCGAGCTGCAGTGCTGTTGCTACTGTTACTCCCATCCCAGCACATAAAGGAATTAAGAAGGTCTGAACAGAATAACGCAGAATAATTTATTTAGGATGCACATGTAGCCTGCTTTTGCCTTTGTGTATGCATGCCTACTAGGTTTAGAAATGAAGTTGCTCTTTTTTTTTTTTTTTTTTTACAAAAAAAAAAAATAAACAGGATAAAATAAATAAATAATGTATAAATGGAGCTAGTGCAGATCTGAAATCCAGTAAACCAAAGTAAAGCATAAATTCTAATAATAACAGCAATAATAGTAATAATAATAATAATAACAATAAAACCATCATCTTCTTCATCTTCAGTGACTGAACTACGGTTCCTGTCTAGACACTGCAATGGCACATTGATGCAACAGTGAGTCACCACATCAGGCTCATAACATAACACCTAAAAATCATCAGAAAAGCTGATCTGATCAGTGAGCAAAATCCTCCCCAATCATCTGCTGGTTTATTTAAGATTCATTCAAGCACATTCATGCAACTTTTTTTCTTTTTTTTTTCACCGAACACAGCAACTTGTACAGAAAGGTGACATGTATAAGTAATTTATCATCATGGTGTGCGCTCGCATGTGTGTGTTTGTGTGTGTGTATGTGTGTGCTGATGGCATGGGAGATTGTGGAAAATTAAGCAATGGTTTGTTGAATAGATTTATTGGAATTGGGTGTTTTTGTTTTCATTGATGCTGCCTTGTATCAGTGTATAATAGGGACTGCAGTGAGCAGGGTGCAGGAACAACATGGTCTAGTGTGAGTGAGTGAAGAAGTGAAGGAGTAAACAATTAGAGGGATGTCTAAACGGATGGATGAAAGGATAAATAAAAGCATAAATGAATAAATAATTCAAAGGATTTGAGAATGAATACATGAGTGGATGCATGGGTGAATGAATAGCTGAAGTGGTGAATAGATGTATGGCTGGATGGATGATTAAATGGTTTGGCAAACAAGTACAGTAAATGGATTAATGAATAAATCAATCAATGAATGGAAGGATGTATGAAAAAGTGCATGCATGAATAAATGGGTTAATGGATGAATGAATTGTTGGATGAGTGGAAGGGTGGATGAATGTACAAATTAATCAATGAATTGTTGAATGGACCCAATAATGCATGGATGCATGGATAGAGACATGGATGGATAGATGGTTTATCTAATGAACAAGCAAATAAATGAATACATAAATTACTTGGTGCATTTATAGATAACAGGATGAATGAATGGATGAATAAATTGTTGGATGGGTGGAAGAGTGAATTAATGAATTAATGGATCCACTGATGCATGGATGGACAGATGGATACATGGAAGGATGGATGAATGGTTTATCTAATGTACAAGCAAAAAAATAATAAATGAATTACTAGGTGAATTTATTGAGTGAATGAATGAATTATTGGATGGAGGGAAGGGTGGATGAATGAATTAACATGTTGAATGAAACCACTGATGCATGGGTGCGTGGATGGATGGATGGATGGATGGATGAAGACATGGATAGATGTACGGTTTAACAAATGAAGAAGCAAATAAATAAATAAATAAATGGATTACTGGGTGGATTTATAGATAAATGGACACATGACTTAATAAATGAATGGATGAATGAATTCTTTATTGCATGGACCCATTAAAGCATGGATGGATGGATGGTTTATCAGAAAAACAATAGAAAAAATGAACAAATTGTTGGGTGTGTTAATAAACACATGAATGAATGAATTAATGAATGAATGAATGAATGAATATACAAGTGCATATGTGAATGATTGGATGAATGTATAGGTGTATAATGGAAGGAACGAGTAAATGGATCAGGGAATGCATAGATGAACTGATGAATGAGTTAATGTAAAGAAGTTTCAACAAATGAATGGATGAATAAATGAATGAATGAATGAATGACCCAGTAATGTGTGTCTCCTGTATATAATAAAACCAGCTGCTGTCTCAGTTCTCAGTTGTCTAGAGTAAGTGGAACGCTTCACTTGGTGAGAGCGGTGTCGTTATCCCTCAGCCATCTGTTGTGCAGGACAGAAGTTCAGCGCTGTGCTAAGGTCATGATCTGAAAGTTCTGAGAGTTTAAAGTGTAAGGATGTGAGAAGTTGAGTTCCTGTTGCCGAGGTGTATGAAGACAGACGTAAGAAGAAGCCGTTATTTAGTGACGTATAATCTTGGTTATAAGCTGGACAAAGTCATCTGATGAATGAATGAATATGGATAGCGCAAGAGTCCAAAAGACGAACGGCATCTCTCCTAATGCTTATACACAAAGCTGATATGTACGTAACAATTTTTTTTCGGAAAAAAAAACAGCAGATTGCTAAAATGCTTACTTCATACGAATCCCATTAAGCAAGAGGAGCTTCAACTGCACTTTTATATTTGTATCCGAACGATTGCAACTTACAGTATTTATTTATTTATTTATTTATTTATTCATAATTTGTTATGCAACATGTCTCTTGATAAGTCTTGAATTTGCCCACGAGCTCATGGTGCTGAAGCAGCTGCTAGAGGACGACAAGTTCTATTTTGGGACTTACATTTAAACTGTAATTAGTAGTTTGTGTGTCTAAAGCGTTGTACCGAGAAAAAACCAACAAAAAAAACCAACAACAGGGCGACATGACAATCTGTACGTCTAAGTTTTCAATCGCGTCCATGATTTATGATCTTTACTACATTCATAAGCAAAAGTAGTATACCCGGTTGTGAGGTGAGTAAGTGCAGTTAATGACACACAGACAAGCCTGTTGGTGTGTTCAGTGTACGGAATGGCAGGCATTTGTGCGATGATGTGACATTTGTGAGTCAGACTGGAACATTGTGTTAAATGGTTTGAAAAGCTGAATTCAGATGAGGCAATTTATTTATTTATTTATTTATTTTGAGGGGAATCTGGGAATCCAAAAAAATATTGTGATTAAAGATTAAAGACGTGCCGCTTGCTGAGCTTGCGGCAGCACTCGAGATTCGAAAGAACACAATAAACAAGAGTGCGAAAGGAGAAGGCTTTGAAATGTTGGAATGGAAATGCTCAAATTTGCATTCCACGTCTTTTTGCAGCCATTTTTCATCCAAAAGAAATATGTAGGGACTAAATGTGGTTTAGGATTGAGCCGAGGAGATAAAGGTGAAAGGTGATTTAAGAGACATTCTGGTTACTAGGGTAGAACATCAACTCTGCTAATATTAACGAGATGATTTCTGTTTGTTTGAAGCTTACAATGTATTTCTTGTATGATCTGTCTTCTCTGATTTCCTTACATTTCTTTTAAAAACGAAACAAGCCAGTAGGTTCAGTGGTTCCTCCAGCTTACACTTGGACTCTAGAGTGTGTCTTGCACTCGAACAGCATCTCGCCCACATTTCATTCCCACTTTGGTCCCACTGTTTCCAAGATAGCATCCAAATCCACCGCCGTCTAGGATAAAGGCTTACCAAAGACGAATGAATGAACAAACATGGTGAGGTGTTGTGTACAACATACCACCAGAACAGCTTCAACACTGATGCTCCAAATATCTGGACCTGCAACAAAGATTCCATTTGCCCAGCTGGTCCCTCAGTTACAGCCAAAACACAGCATTGGAGCTGATTTTTCCTTTTTTTTTTTGGTGTATTATACATATAATACAGAAAATGTGTGTGCCAACGAAGCTACTTCTGAAGTTTATGCAACATGGAAGTGACCAATCTGCCCCAAAAATGGCCATTTTTCAGCATTATACTGTCGTGCTTCACACAGTTATACATGCTAATTATGTAAAATGCTAATTATTCATATTTCTTTATGAGTATTGATACTAAAATTGGTGTAAGCTTCTATAAGTATATGACTTGTAAAAAAATGTTGCTTAAATTAAATCATTTAATGTAAAATTATGGATTGATATTACAACATGAATGGTTACGGACACTACAGATTTCTTGGGGAAAAAATCCTTAGTTTTGCATGAAATGCTTTGAATGAATTGAAATTTTCTTAACAATTTCTGAACAATTCTTAACAATTTCGCATTTTAGAATAATACACTTTTTCAGGTCTTTTTATGTGAAATATAAATTGGCCAAGATTCATCTGACTGACAGAACGCTCAGAATTCAAAAAAGTTAATACATAAAAGAACATGAAATTTTATTTATCAAATGTGTTTTTTTTTTTTAAATCTGATAAAAATATATATATAAATGCATATTTACAAAAATCGAAGGATGGATTGGGAGATAAGAAGCATTACGTATTATGATAAATGGTGTTATATGATTTTATCTGAAAATTCACTTTTTCACCTAGGTGAGAAACATCTTAGCACCAATACCATGTTTTAGCCGTTGGTCTTTTGATGATGATAATCAGTGGTCCAAGATCTTCCATAGCTGCACGATTGGACTAAGATCTTTTGACTGTGTAGACCAGGGGTCTTCAACACCATTCCCACAAAGCCAGTGTCCAGCAGAGTTTGGTGATTCTTCTGCTTAAACAAAGCTGATTCAATCTGTTAATTACCAGGTTCAGCAGGTGTGTTAAGTCTTGGTGAATTTCAAGCTGTGCTAGACACTGGACCTCCAAAACTGGAGTTGAAGAACTCTAAAGCATATGAGTTTACATACTTTCAACCTCATCAAACTATCCAGTGAACCCTCATGAAATGTCGATGGGGCAGAAGGAACCACAGCCATCAGGAGAGAAATGTTTCATCGTAGGTTCAAGGTGATGTTTCAGAATAGCTTCAGTGTTGGTTTGCAAGGAATCAAAAGACTCCTAAAAAAACTTTTTTAAAAAGCCAGCAAAAAAAAGTGATTGTAAATAAGTATTCAGACATTTTAGACATTCAGATGGGTCTTAGACAGGCCAAATAGATTTTCCCCCTAAGGTGACCTCATATAAGGATATACGCTCCTTCCTTCTTGTTGATCAGCTCTGTGGTCTGTGGAGAGGCGTGGCTTAGCACTAGCTCATTTATATGGACACTGAAAGAGCGCATCAGAGAAGGAGAAGAAATTAAGTTTGTGGTATAAAAAAATGCAGTACCTGAGAGGTATTTCAGCTGAAGCTTTAACAGACACAGACTTTGGGCGAGATGCATGCACAAAAAAACAACAACGTGAGAACAATTAACATTCCCTACTTTTTGTCATATTTTCATTTTTGTTTTGGCCATATGTAGATTTTCCTCCTAATGTGACATCGTAAAGGAAGATCCCCTCCCTCTGGCTTGCTGCTCAGCTCTGCTGTTCTCTGGAGGGGCGTGGCTCAGCAGAAGCTTGTTTACATAGACACTGAAGCAGCGCATTTGGAGGAGGAGTGAAATAAAGTCATTTTGAGGTATGTCTGTTCCAAATGTTTCAAAAGAGTTGTCTAAATGAGTTTACACACATACATATCTCTGGCATAGTAGGCTGCTTTCTTCACTTGGAACCTCTTGTTTCTTACAAATATACAACCGTCACATGTAACATCAACACCACCACCAGGTGATCTGGATAACATTGATCACCAACTGTACCCCACTGCTGACAAGATCATGGGCAACCAAGCCTCACCCATGGCTACGGGGACCAAAGGCTTGCCTGTTTGGTCTGACAGACAGACAGACGGACACTTTATTGACCCCACAGGAAATTCCAGATAAGAGTGCATCACACCCCAACGTGCACCTGGGGCCAAGCAGGCAAAGAATCCAAGGCCATCATCCGGAATCCAAACTTCCCCAATCCCAATCTGTTTGGACACCCATGGGGTGCACCAGACAAACAAATTTGATCCATGAAGGCCCCACCTTACAACCCAGAACGCCCAAGCATCCTGCCAACATCTTGGTATCAGACTCCCCAGAGGTCTGGTGGAGTCATGCTCTTCTGAGGGGTCAGAGCTGTTTTGTTGGCACAACGGGAACCCAAATCTTAGGTGGTTATAATGTTAACGGTTTTAATGTTATGGCTGATTGGTGTACACGTATACATGTAATCTAATGTCTGAGTATAGCAACGTTGTGGTCAGGACCTGACACTGATGAAGGTTAGAAGACAGTAAAGACACACGGTGCATAAACAATGATGAGGGTTACCTCTGATTGTTAATTTCAGAATTTAGCATTTCACATTTACATGATGTGTTGCGGCGTTGGTGGCTCAGTGGTAGGTTTCTTGCCTGCCATGCTGGAGGCCAGGGTCATTTCCCATCCAATGGCCAAATCCCATCAACTGTGCGTGGATAAAATGGGAGGGTTGCATCAGGAAGGGCATCCGGCATGAAACCTGTGCCAAGTTGTGTGTGGACTGTTCCCATCGGTTACATGGTGTGTGAGTGGATGCAGTGTTTAAAATGAGTATCTGGACTACTCATCCCACACATCTCAGTGTTATTTCTACGGAAGAATCTATCTATCTATCTATCTATCTATCTATCTATCTATCTATCTATCTATCTATCTATCTATCTATCCATCCA
>JAQQZT010000018.1:18029913-18040906 GCA_030068275.1 Clarias platycephalus | reverse complement strand
ATCTATCTATCTATCTATCTATCTATCTATCTATCTATCTATCTATCTATCTATCCATCCATCCATCCATCCATCTAGAGCACATGATATGCAGTGGTAATTTTTATTCTTTCCATCTGCTTGCTCCTGATCTAGAGCAGAACAAGAAGTTTACTGTAGATCTCGGTTTATATATTACCCACCCTGTTGCTCCTCATTTAGATTGCTATCAGAGCTGCAGTGCGCGGCTGTTTCCATAAAAAGCTCGTCTGCTGCTTGACTGACAAATGCTCTTAGGGAACTGCTGAGTTACAAATGCTTTAATGCAACTGGGACAGAAAGAGTGTCAGAAAGTCTCTCTCTCTCTCTCTGTCTTTCAGTTCTTCTGTCCTTCCAGTTCTCCCCTGACATGATTAAAATATTTTTTTTTCTGTTAACTAAGAGCAGATATCAACATGTACCATGTAAAGACACATGCTGCCTGCCGTCTTAATATGTATTTGTCTTCTTCCTATTATACCTCAATAATCTATCTATCTATCTATTTATCTATAGTGGTCATAGTGATAAAAAACATGGAGTGGGGGGGTGGAGTCACTGTAATTTCCTGTTTATTTCTTTTCATTTCCTGTGGAATCCCACGTTACCGTGATGCAGTGCAGTTCCCCCCTCACTCTAAGCGTTCCGTGTAGGATTGATAAAGCATCTGACTGCTGATGTGGAAGTAATTGGATTCAAAAGCAACGGCTAAGAAAGAGTGTGGCTGTGTGTTTAGAATTATATAATCCCAGAGTGTCCAGTAATTCTGTTTTGCCCTTCGCTCAAGGGCTTTCTCATCTTCGCTCCTATTCAGACCATTTAATGTATGGGTTCTTGTAAAATACACCCTTGCCATGTGCACGTGCCAATCCCTGCACCTCCTAGTTGCCCACCTGAATTTAAACACATCTCAGATGGCTTACCTTCAGGGTGGTCAAAAATTATAACTCCTCCATGAACTGTGCAGAATCTCTCTGCAATCAGAGTACAGTACAGTGTTCGAGTCAAACTGGGACTTTTGATTGCGCAGATAAACAGAACGAGAGAGAGAAAAAACTTCCGTTATTTGTCTATATAATCCCGTGCTACACTAATGCACTTATCCCAGTGTTTCACAAGCGCTTCGACACCATCAAGGTAGAAAGTTTTCTCAGTTCACTGGATTGCATGCTACACGTTTGAAACACCGGCCTCCCAGGAACTCCTTAATGGCACAAAACATCTTGAAATGGCTTGAAGCGAGGTCAGGACTGTACAGTGGTTGTGGCAATAATTCCCAGCCGAGTTCCTGTAATGTGCAAGTGGGTGTTGGTGAATGATTGTGTGTACAGTTCCGACTGACATTTTCAAGGATTTTCTAGGATCAGGTGACATATGGCCGTCTTTAAAACATTTTCACTGTTCAAATGTTTACTGCGGCTGAGAGTCTCATCACCATACTGTGATTAAAGTCTTCTGTAAATGTCAATCGACTTAATGCTTACGCCTTCAGTCACCAGAAATTTCATAACAAGTCCCGATTTGACTTGAACGCCCCTCGTACACTTCAAAGAAAAAGTTTATAATAAAAGGAATAAGATGCTTAGACGGAAAAATGATCACAGATGCTATGATATGACCCTGAAGTTGATCATTTCCTTTAATAGCACATTCTCTAAGTGTAAGCAGTTTGCTAATGATTACATTGGCAGAGTCAGCAACATTGTATTAACAGCAACAACTGTATTATTATTATTATTATTATTATTATTATTATTATTATTATTATTAATTTATGGTTATGTTAATTAGGTCCATGAGACAACTTACATGATATATAGAGTGCCTGATTTTTTTTTTGTTGCATTTTTGTCACTTAAGTCATTCAGATCATCAATGTGCCCTATGTGAAAAAGTAATTGCCCCATAAACCTAATAAATGGTTGTGCCACCCTTGGTGGCAACACCTGCAATCAAGCATTTGCGATAACTGGCAATGAGTCTTTCACATCACTGTGAACAAAATCGTCTTTTGTTTTTATTCAGACACATGAACGGCGTGTTTAAGGATCTCAAACGGATTTTCTTTTTTTTCTTTTTCCCTGATTTTCTCCCTAATTTAGTTGTATCCAATTCCTCCACGTCACTAGGGGGCTCCCACATTAAGTTACTACTACTCACTCAGTCGGGAGGGCCGAAGACTATCACGTGTTTCCTCCGAACCATGAGACGCCAGTCTTTTCAAACTGCTCGCTCACGCACACTTAGGTGGCGCCATCCACTCCTTCCGCTTGCGTGAGCTTACAGACGCCCCTGATTGGCTGTAGAGCTGTGATTAATAAGGGAGCACGAAGTACCTCTCATCCCTCCCCCCTGAGAGAGCTCGGCCAATCAGCTCTCTCTAGACCTCCGGCTGTGAGATTCTAACATTCTCATTCAGAATTCATAGTTTTATCAATTATGGCAAGTCGTCCAGATCCTGAAACTACAAAGCTTTTTCCCAAAGGGTAAATTAGATCTTTAGAACTTAGACCAGTTTACCTTGTACTGGTCAAAGCTTGTGGTGGAGACTCCTTCCATAAATCTCCTTAGAGCAAAAAAATATATATATTTCTATACATTTTGGGAGAAAAAGCTATTTGAAAACAAACATTTTGCCGGATGAAGATCTGCTTATTAACTGTCTGATCTCTGGAGCTCGTTCACGTCCTTATGCTTTCTAGAAAACCACTTTGCACTGATTCATCATGATTAATTGTTTTTCTCTTTTTATCTGTAACGTTATGCTGTACAGTTCTGTCTACTATTGCTGAAGTCAGAATCGGTGTTGCTCTGAACCACGTCTTGCTCTCTGTGCATTTCCTGAGAAATAATAAAATAATATATCCTCTCCTTCTTTTTTTTTTCCCAAGGTGATTTTAGACTGAGGAGTCAGCGAGGCTCTGCGGAGGCTGCATTAATCGACAGACAGAATGAAGCAACCTGGGGCCATCTTCCTCCCCCTGTTCCTCCTCCTCTGTATCTCTCTGGTGAGGACACACACACATAAACACACACACACACACACACACACACACAAACACGCACAATATGGACACAGGAGTTTCAGGATTTGTATTTGTGTGAGTCAGGGATTAGTGCGCACAGGTTTAAACGTTTGCGTGGATTCACATGTGGATGCGCGGCCTGCGCGACCATATGATCGCTAGCATTTCTCCTCGCACGCGGCAGATGGTCATGCTGACTGGAACTTCACGGCCCATCTGTGGAGATCCTGTACCGACACATCCTCAGTGACACTAGGAACGTTAGAACTTCCTCCTGAGAAAAGCAGTTTTATTATTATTATTATTAGTATTATTATTATTATTATTATTATTATTAAATAAGGATTAATATAATCATGCTGCAATAAGAAAAGAATCAAATAAAGCCAAGTCACTGTTGAAGTCATCTCCCAGTGACAGCACTTCCTTCTTCTTCAGGTTCATTAGTTATTTAATATTGAAAAATATAAACTATGTATTACTATAATATACTATATTAATAGTATATTTATTTATAGCGTGCACTAGAAATTGTGTCGTTTTGAGCCGAGTTAATCGTACAGTAGGGGTTAATTAAGCGCTTGCTACAAATTTGCACTGTCTGCCTTTTGCTGTAAATAACACACACACACACACACTAAAAAGTGTGAAAAGTGTGTTCTCAAGTTGTCACTATGCTGGTGGAGTTGCTTGAAAAAGAACAGGCGACGTGAGCTATCGTAGCGAATTCACAGATTAAATACAACACGCCGCTCATGCTTACTGTACACTAAACGTAAAAACATTTTAGTTTTTTTTTTTTTATATCTTCATGCTCGTAATTCTAAAAAGCATTTAGAACGGATAACATGTTGGACTTTGAAGAGGACGAGCCAGAACAACGCTCTTGGGATTAAAACTGGAAAAATAGATTAGATTTTAGAAAATTATCTAGTTAATCGCAGCCACAGTGTGTGATTAATTGAGATTAATCGCAATTTTTACACTCAGATTTTTGGAATAAAGAAATGCATAACAAACGGATTAGAGAAACAGATTATGCAGTTTTATAACATCTCAAACATTACAAATGTTCAATTAAAATCTCTCAAATGGGACCGGCACTGCATACAGTGGCTGGATAGTATTGGGTGTGGCAACCCACTGATGGCAGGGCTCGAGGCTGTGGTGAACAGGTAGCTCAGTGGTTGAGGTTTTAGACCACTGATCAGAAGGTCTCAGGTTCAAACCCCAATACCACCATGTTGCTACTGTTGGCCCATTGAGCAAAGAACTTAACCCTCAACTCCTCTGATGTACAGTATAATAAGCTAAAAATGTAAGTTGCTTTGGGTTATGGTGTCTGCCAAATGCTGTAAATGTAACTTAGTGCCTGAGCCACCACTCACACAGCTTATACTGACTGTATCCTTGTTGAAATAGTTCCCCTTAAATGTAGCTCAAGCACATCAAGAAGCTTTGTTATAATAAAACTTCCTGTTCAGCACACTTGGTGATGTTTCCTTATCTTGTTGTCCGAGTTAAACGTTCCATTACCGTGGAACCGTGGTAACCGTGCTGTGAATATGGGAAGCCATAAGGGTCAAACTTGGTCATGTAATTAATTTGCATAAAAACAAATTGTAATCCGTTAAAATTTCTAGATTTCTGTCAGGTTTTGTTTCGAGATGCTTTACTGCTCAACACGGTCGTAAAGGGAGGTTATTTGCGTCAACGTATCAGCACAAACCATCCTGGCTGTTATTTCTCTTTCTGAATTCAGAATCCATATCTAAAAGGATGAAGCTACTTTTCTTTGTGGAAGCTAGCAAGAACCACTATCATTGCTTAGCTCAGCTGTAACAAAGCTTAAACTTTGTTATATAATGTATGTTTAAAAAAAAAAAAAACATTAGTTTATCATACAGGCAGTATGGTGGTGTAGTGGTTAGCACTGTCGCCTTGCACCTCCAGGGTCTGGGTTTGATTCCCGGCCAGGCTCGATTCCTGTGTGCATGGAGTTTGCATGTTCTCCCTGTGCTTGGTGGGTTTCCTCCGGGTACTTACAGTCCAAAGACATGCAGATTTGTTGTTTCCAAATTACCTGTAGTGTGTGTGCCCTACTGTGGATTGGCACCCTGTCAGGGGTGCACTCTGCCTTGTGCCCTACAGTATGTCTCCTGGGATAGACTCCAGGCCCCTGAATACAGGATAAAATGGTATAGATGATGAGTGAGTGAGTGAATACACTGCCTGGCCAAAAATAAATAAATTTGGCCTGCATCAAGCAAAGACAGCAACTAAGGAGATTTGGAGTCACTGTAACCGGGTTAAGAATTCTCCAATGCATTATTAAAACCTGGAGGGATATAGTGCTGAACTATCACCTTTGTGGAAGAGATGTGGTCAGAAATACATTATGAATGGAGATCTCTTAAACGCTTGGTGAAGTTTCATGGTTAAACTTGTCCAGTAGTAATCAGAGCTATGTTTAATAGTGCAAGTCAAAGCATTTCCATACACACACAACGTGATGAGAACTCACAGAAGAAAGCCACTTGTAAGTGAGACTCATCAGAAAAAAAGATTGACTTTAGGATTGGACTTAGGAGCAATGGAAAAAGGTGTGATTGAACCTATTCTGGAGCGATGGGTGCATCGGGATAAGCGCATGAAGCGATGCAACCATCATGCATAGTGCTGTACGAGCCTCAGGAGGCAGTGTTATGATCTGGGGTTGCTTCAGTTGCTCAGGTCTACACTCGGCAACGTTATGTGGCAATAAAACAAAGTCAGCTGACGACCTGAACGTACTGAATGACCAGGTTATCATATCTATGGAGTTTTTCTTCCCTTATGGCATGGGTATATTCAAGAGCTTAGATGGATATAGAGTAGTTCTGGGAGCATGGGGAATCATTTTTCACATGTGAACTGGGCACCACCATGTGTGGCTAAAGGTGACTGAATGAAAAGCTTTTGCAGTGTATGAAGCTTGTACATTTATGTCAGATGACATATTAGTGATATATTTATCTCAAGGACATGTCATAACAGGATACAATGGGTTAAATGGGTTAAACCTAATACTAGTGTATGAAAGCTCACCGAACTCTATGATCTTTCTCAAGGATTTGGGATTTGGACATAACCACCCAGCTGTACAGTAATACTGCCCATGTAAGCACCCAGTCTTTGTCAGATGAAGTGCTAATCTGATATTAGGATGACTTTAGGAGTTAAGATGAGAGAGAAGGAGAACTGAAATTAGCATGAGTTTGTAGAATGGCGCAGAAGTGGAGCGCTCCCAGATCAGTGCTTTCCCGTTTGTTGTTTGTGTGTAATGTAGCGTGTCCAAGTCGACAGGTGCCCGTTTATCACATGAGAAATGTTCTGTGCGGAATGTTCTGTGAAATCACTTGTCGAAAAAAAAAAATGTTGGTGGGAAAATGTGTTGCTCGCTTTGCAGCCTCACAGCTCCAGTGTCCCTGCGTTCTTCTCATCTCTGCGGGAATTCACTCCTTCAACGTTGCCAGTTCACCCACTGGCCTGTTTTTTGGGAGGGGATTAGAAACCGGAAAACCCTGGAGAAATCCACATGAGCACAAAAGTTCAGGATCGGGAGCCGGGATTCTGGAGCTGTGAGCTACTGTAGCAGAGCTGAATGAAGGGAATTATCTCATTCAAAAAATATGCGGAAGATTTCATTCCAAGTGTTTTTCCATTTCATTATGAATTAATTGAGGAAGGTCAGTGAGACTTGAGCTCAAAAGTCAATCGACCGTGATTTTCCTTTGTTTTGTTCCAAAGCTATGAAGCACATGGAAAAAATTTATTTATGTAGTAAAATATGACGCACGGTGGCTTTGTGGTTAGCACTGTCGCCTTGCACGTCCTGGGTTCGATTCCCGTGTCGGGTCTGTGTGCATGGAGTTTGCATGTTCTCCCTGTGCTTTGGTGGGTTTCCCCCAGGTTCTCCGGTTTCCTCCCAAAGACATGCAGATTAGGCTAATTAGTGTTCTAAAATTTCTGTTGTAAATGTTGACCAAAGGTGCTTGTACACGATGGGAATAAATACAGTGGTCACCATTGGCCTCCATGGTCCCTAGTTGGACTACAGAGATTCCTAGATGGATGGATCATTTGCAAAAGTTTTATTTTTAAGAAAGAACTTTATTACATTGAGCAAGTTAACATTACGAACCATCTTATAAATTATTGCCTTTTCTTTGTGAATAGCACTTTGTTCATGTATATACATACTGTATATTATTGGTTAGCTCTGTTGCTTTGCACCTTCAGGGTCCAGGTTCGAGTCTCACCTCGGGATCTGTGTTTATGTTCTTCCCATGCTTGGTGGATTTTCTCCTAGTTTTCCGGTTTCCTCCCACGTTCCAAAGACATGCAGATTAGGCTATTTGGCGTTCCCAAATTGCATCCTGGGATAGACTCCAGCCCCCCGTGACCCTGTATACAGGATACATCGATATAGACGATGAGTGAGTGAGTGAGTGGGAAGGAGGAGTGAAACACTATCAAACTGCGCTGTAATTAAATTGAAACCAAAATGTCTTCCTCAATAATATCACAGTTGAGCTCTTCAAAACAGTGGACAAGGGAAGTGTTATTTGTGATTCATTAATGATAAACTTTTTTCTTTTTTTTATGCAAAAAGGATTTTAGATGGATTTTGGTTATATACAGTACTGTGTAAAAATCTTGGGTACATGCAAATAACTTTTTTTTAAAAAGCTTAAAAGCTTTAAAAGCTTTGCTTAAAATATAGTCTCAGGTACAATTTGTGCAGTTTTATAAGGAAATCAGCTGCTTAGTTTTACTGAACATCCTGCAGAACCAGCCATCCTTCCGATGACTTTGTTGCACCTGCTTCTGTTTCATGCATGCAAAACCCAGAAGTATTTTTATTTCTTTATTTCTTTTTTGCCTGAAAAGTGTTTTTTCCCCTCCATAATATGCTGCTTTCTTGTCTGGCCTTCTGATACTTTCCTGTAAGTAAATTCTTTTCCTGGATTTGGAAATTAGAAATGTTTTTTCATGTTTACTTCATGACTTAATAATGAAGTCATAAAATAACTGTATATAAAAAAGGTGCTTAAGACTTTTGCAAAGTAAAAGTACAAAGTATAGACAGCTAAAGTATAAAGTCTTTAAGGTAAAATTGTGAATTTTTGTTTTTTAATTAGACATTATATGTCACAACATATTAACACAATGAGACAAATCGTAATATTTAGAAATTTCTATTATAACCACAAAATAAAAGATTCCTTAAGCTTACAACTTGATATGTGGCCTAAAGGTATTAGTGACTCCTTTATGTCTTTATGAGTCGTTCCAAGATTGTAATAAAGTTCGATATTACCAATAATGTCCATACTTAGGGTTATGTAGCTACAGTACCATGGTCTTATTCCCAGTCTCACTTTATTTAGCATTGTAGTACGTAGCAGAGGGTGTTCAAGTCAAACCGGGACTTGTAATGAAATTGAATGACGGTGTAACAACAAAGTAAAAAAAATTTAATGGTGCAAATGTTTAAAAAAGGTCATATATCCGTGAATGAATCGTTTCTTATTCCACTTGAACATTCAGCGAGTGGAATGCCTGATCCTTGAAAATTGAACTGGAACAGTATTGCCACATTGGAAAATGTATTGAACCATTAAAGGAGTTCCTGGGAGGCTAGGGTTTCAGGTAGTCCGATCATGGCTCTGCCATACTGAGAAAACTTTCTATCTTGACAGTATCCAAGCACTAGTGAAACTCTGGGATAAGTGCATTAGTGTAGCAGGGGATTATATTGAGAAATTAATAATTGTTGTTATTCTGCACAAATCAAAAGTCCCAGTTTGACTTGAACACCCTTCATATAATAGTCTTATTCAAGACACACCATGAAATAATGTTTCCAGAGAAGCCCGTGTATGTTTGGAGTAAAAAGTTCCCCTTGCAAAATAATCTATTTAATGACTTTACCTTCATTTATCAGGATGTGTCTGCATCTCATTGGCTATGGCCATTTGTTACGGATCATTAACGTTCTTATTAGCTGTCTGCGCCACTAAGAACTGGAATGTTGATGATCAAATCCAATGGAATACTTTTGGAGTTGAGAGGTCGCGTATGGTCATGCCAGCAGGCTGCAGGCTCATTTACTGCCATCATGCCCTTGAAAAACCACACTCAGCAGTGTATCTCTCTGCAGGCACCATCACATGACATGCTGCCAACGTTTAGTAGTCTGTTTTTGTTTTGTTTTTTAGATTAGTTTAAATTTCCTACTCACATGCTCTTGTTTCTTGCCCTGTGTAGCCAGTGCGGTCCATTATCTCCAACTGCGTCATCAAGCGAGAGGAAGAGAGATGCATGGAAAGGATCGCTCTCCACGACCCGATGCAGGACCAGGAGTTCGGTGAGCTTTCATACACTAGTATTAGTTTTAACCCATTGTATCCTGTTATGACATGTCCAGATGCTGTAACAACAGTGACAGGGAAAGGAGAGCCAGCCAGGATAGCGAGAGCCACATTAAAGAGCGAGTGAGAGAAAGAGGAAGGGGCGAGAGGAACATTGACTCACAGGGTCGACACCCTCAAGGCCGCTCCGGATTGTTCAGAAATGATAATAATAGATTTTAAGAGGTAAAGCAGCCAATTAGCCACCGGATGCTTTCTAAAGGGCACGTTCACACAGCTGGATTTAAAAGGAAAAAAAAAAAAAAAAGCAGTTTGAAAGATGCTTCAATGGTACTGTGGGTTGCATGGTGGCGAAGCACTGTAGCCTAATGTCAAGGGTTGTGGGTTTGATTCCTGCTTCAGATCTGCAAATAATTTGCTCCGTTGTATGAATAGTTCAGAGTGCATCACCTGCAGGATTATAAAGGAAAAGCAGCATTTTACCACCTAAAATGAAACACATGTTAAGGCGTTGGAATTAGTATTCAGTTACTTGTCACGTGAACCTTACAGCACAGTGAAATAATTGTTACACATATCTCAGTTAGGAAGCTTGGGTCAGAGCGCAGGGTCAGCCAGGATGCAGCGCCCCCTGGAGCAGATAGGGTGAAGAGCCTTGCTTAAGGGCTCAACAGTGGCGGGATTTAAACCCATAACCTTCCGATCAGTAACCTAGAGCCTTAACCGTCTGAGCCCCCGTTGCCTTGGGCAGCTTCCAAGACATAAATTGTGAGACAGTGGTTCTGGGTAACATGATCAATCTTTTTTCATGCATGAATTGACCCCTGCATTTGGAGTCATCAAAGCTAATGAAACATTAGAGTCTTTTAAATTTAGTTTTGGCCAGGCAGTGTATAATGAGATAAATATAAGCCATTCTCGGAAAGGGCATTTATAAATGTAAGTGTAGAAACAAAACTGAGACAGAAGAGAGTCAGAGAGAGAAGTAAGAGAAGTGCTCCAGCTGTTGTATCACCCTTTCATTAAAGCAGGAGCTGAATAGACTCTCGTAACGCTCCATTAAGATGCCCAGGACAGACCAACAGCAATAATAAACCACAGCCGGAGCTTATGAGTGTGCTGTATCACACACTACACGAGCGCCTGCTGTCCTGTTGTCCGCTCTGGTGATGTGAGTCAGCGCTGGGGCCTGGTCTTGAGAATAAATGAGTGTTCTGCTAAAGGATGATTTCCTGGAAGTTTGTAGACGTGCCATTTAAGGACCATTCGTTCATTCATTCTTTCATTCTTTCCTACGACAGACCATTCAGATCACAAGCTCTCGTGCTGTTTCAGGCGAATGTAGTACAATAAATAAGGAATATATATATATATATATATATATATAGGGCTTGACATTAACTTTTTTTTTGCTCACTGGCCAATGTGGCTAGTGGATTTCCGGAGTCACTAGCCGTTCAGCCTTTTTACTAGCCACAATTTTGTTACCAGAAAATCGCAGTTTTTTCTTCACCATGATACGTTAATGTTTGT
>JAQQZT010000018.1:18005122-18017963 GCA_030068275.1 Clarias platycephalus | reverse complement strand
GTGTGTGTGTGTGTGTGTGTGTGTGTGTGTGTGTGTGTGTGTGTTAACAGGAGGTTGGCTCGCTCCACTCTGCTGCTCATCCCTCTGTTCGGGATCCACTACACCGTGTTCGCCTTTTCCCCCGAAGAAGTCAGCAAACGGGAGAGGCTCGTGTTCGAGCTCGGACTCGGCTCTTTCCAGGTAAAGATCATTCGGACCTGCTCTCGTTATTAAATTTTTTTCTTGGTTTTGAGCCAAAAGCATATTTATAAGTATATAATAAAATAGTAAAAATTGTAAATGATGATCAAGGTCAAAATTTAGATTAAATGAAAAAGAATTTATAAATGTAGTTTTAGCTTGATTTTTAAGTATTGTTTTTTTTTTTTTTTGATTGATTTTAAGTTCTTTTTATTGTTTTTGTTTTTAGATTTGTTCCAGATCATAATACAAACATCAAATTTTAAATATTCCTTTCAAACAAAACAAAAGAAAAAAATCTAATGTACAAGATTAAAGAAATAAAACTAATTTCATGTCACCCTTTTTTTAGTTTTTTTATTTATAATTTATTTTTAACAAACTGAATAATGTAACCGTATGCCAGTATAATAATAATAATAATAATAATAATAATAATGATTATAATAATAATAATATTGAAGTGTCTATAATTTATTATCAAAAATTTAATAAATAAATTACAAAGGTCATTCAAGTGAAACTGAATCATTTCAATGAAAAAACTGCTAATGCTGAACATCTAATAACAAGAAAGTGAATGTGTCTGTGGGGTGCGCTTACTTATGAATTGTTTAAATGTTAGCTTCAACATTCAAACATTCAAGCCCTGGTTCAAAATGTATTATATATTATAAAATATAATACATATATAATAAAGTATACTTTAAAAATGAAAAAAAAAAATTTTTGCTTGTTTTTTCTTTTAATATCACTCATGTCATTTAATAACTCATGTTATTTTAATGACAAATTCACAGCATTTTTGCTAAATGGACCTGGCTATCTTTGTAGTGACTCGTTATTCAGTCTCAAAAAAAAGAAAAATGTTCTCATCGTAACAACAAATCAAATAGAAATGCAAAACCCAAAAGATTATTTACATTTGTACATGGATCCCGTTCACACACTGTGAAGTGACGGAGGGAACAGTGGCATGTTTCGTGCTTTCTCCACGTTCACTAAATCCTCTGAGATCAACAGTGTTGTTGCTGATTTCTCTCCAGGGCTTCGTGGTGGCTGTGCTGTACTGCTTCCTGAACGGAGAGGTATGTCTTTTAAATCATTTTCTCTATCTGTGTGTGTGTGTGTGTGTGTGTGTGTGTGTGTGTGTGGTCTGTGGTCTGTAATTGATTGCTCAATATAGTTGTGCTTTATGCAGCTGTTGTTATTACTTGTACAATATCAAGCATGATTTTTCTATACCGCTTTCTTATCATATCTTCTGTGTAACTGAGGCTACGCTCACATTACAAGCCACATTGCTCAGGTCAGGTTTCGTTTTGTTTTTTTGTTGGTCAGATCTGTCATTGGCATGTCATGGCGAATCATATTCATAATTACAAGTGACTTTTATCTGACCCTAATCAGACAACAATCAGTTATCCTGCGCTCCAGAATAAGGAAGAATAACCATGTATCGGATATGTATCAGATCCACATATGAAAGGACCACATATAAAAATTTTCTGAAAAACGTCCGAATTGTGTGTTTCTACAGTCTTAAAAAAATAATAATAATCAGATCTGTCTCAAATTAGGGTGAACAAATCAGAGTTGAGTCACGTCAGGCTGGTAATGTGAACGTAGCCTGAATAAAGCCTCGTAAAGTTTCTGTTAAAAGTACAACTTCATGAACACTACTGAATTCATAGCAAGACACAGCATGCTTGTCTTATCTAGCTCTTAGATCGTTGCTAGCTTGCTAGCTAACTATCGTAGCTAATTTTACAATAAGCCTTCTTTCTATAGTATGTGTCAGTAGTACTTTAGCATTAGCTAGCTAAAACAACCAATGCGAAAAGGTTTTTGTACCATAGAACAAGACTTCACTGACTTTAGCCTCCGTCTAAAGGAAATCCACCCTGAATGTTTTCAATCTTATGTACGATCTCAATATTTACACTTTTTACCCTAATTATTATTTTAAACGTTGACGTTTGCATTACCGTTACATCAATATGCATTTAACAAATGCTAGTCAGCAGGACTTTTTAAAATCTTTTTATCGCTAACTAAAGAGCAACCAAAGAACATTGCAGCGTCTTTTAGTTCATCCATTGGCCTCAAATCCTCATGTGTACAGTTTTAAGACTTTTATGATAACATCAGTGCCAGCGCTATCGCGCTTGTCATCTTATAGACCACAAGCTAGCCCTACTAGTCAAGTCTTTGGCATAACTGTCCAACCAATAAGCATCCAACTGTGACATCAGCATGGAATAATGGAAATACCCAGCACCAACCAGTGCAAATCCTCCGCTAAACACATGACAGATATTTAAAAATTTCTTTTTTCAGGGAGGACTTTTCCTTTAAGACCTGAGGTTAAAATGAACTCAGCATCGTCCTCTTATCTGGGTGATTCATTAGGAGAGTTGTCATGATGTCATGTTCGGGCAGGTGGGAGAGCGCGTTACCCCCTTGCAGCTGAGTCCATTAAAAAAATGACCTTTTCAAGTTTCTGCCTGAAGGTGCAGTCGGAGATCAAGAGGAAATGGCGCAGCTGGACGGTGAACAGGTACTTTGCTGTGGACCTGAAGCAGCAGCGTCACCCTTCGCTAGCGAGCAGTGGCGTGAACGGGGGGACGCAGCTCTCCATCCTGAGCAAGAGCAGCTCGCAGATCCGCATGTCCAGCCCCCAGGCCGAGAGTGCGACCCTCAACCTGCCAACCTGAGCGTCTGATTGGACGAGCCAGCTCTAAATCCGCCCCTCGATTCCACCCATCTGAATAAACCCCGCTCTAGCAGTGGGGTCTCGCTCCCTGGACAGGCTGAAAAGGCTCTCTAATTATGAATACTTGTCCGTTAATGAAACAAAAATCCATGACACGTGATACATAATATGAAACGTTAGGCTTTTGTTTTGGAAATTTGTTACAATCGCTATATCAAGATTCAAGGATGAAAATTTGTGACCCGTCGCATTAAGTCAGGTATTAAGTCACACGGGTAAGGTTCATGCTAAAGCCAGCAGAGTGCAGTAGATTTTTAAATCTTCAATTTCAGCAAATAATAATAAAAATTAAACCTTATCTTTCTGATCCTTCAACAAAATTGAATAAGTATTAATCCTAAACATTGTTTTGAAGCACTTTAATGAACACTATTCAAGCTGGTTACTCCAGTTGTCATAGAAAAACATGCATTTTTTTCCCCCTATAAAAACGCACTGCTGGTGAAACTATTTTTATGACTAGCAGGAAAATCCTGGTGTGAAAATGAGGCTGAGGGTTCCCTTTTTTTTATTATGTCATGACATCTTTTTGTAAATATTCCAAAATAGAATTTCGACTCTATTTCTTGATCCTCTCCTTGTAAAATAATAAAAATAAAATCACCCTGGCCATATCTCAGGAACCGGATATTATGCAGTAATAAACATACATATTAAAATGAAGCTGAACCAGGAATCTGAAAATATACATAACTCAAAATGCGACTCAATGCCTGATTTGAAGTGATGGATCACTTTATTATTATTATATATATTTTTACCGTAGCACTTCAACACCATTAGCACTCACGATATTTTAATGTCTATATTCCCACTGACGTTCAGTCCAATCCCATGGATAGAACTTAGATCTTAGACAAGCCACACTCCAGGTCAGTGCTGGAAAATGTGCATCGCTCCTATGAATAAGACAAGCAGATCTTATAAGCGTGGCATCGGGTAGGAATATACTGTATTACATGGTTTGGTACATGATCTGCTATTTGGATACGTCTAAAAGTCCCTGTGATCAAAAGAATTGCTTTAATGAAGTCAATTAATTAAACTGTCAAAATGGTATCACTGGATAAGGTATAAAACACTTTAAGACGTCCTGTTATATGAAAATGATCTACTTTTCTTTAACAGCATGCTCTCGAGCGTTTTATGATGACAATTTACCAATTAATTACGATGAATTTTAATTTGTTAATGCACGTTTTATCCACTTATAGTTAATTTAATGTTAGAGCATCTCTCTTACACATACAAACACAAAGCTATTAAGACAAAAAAAAAACTTACATATCCATTTTTTAAACCCTTATACAAATGATTAAAATTTTATATTTTTCTCTCATTCAAAAAACAAAAAACAAAAACTTTACAACCTTCACATGTTTCATATTCAGAAATAAAGAGCAACAGATTTACAGAGCGAATCGATTGTATATAAAAGTACTCCGTATTTCTGCCATTGTTCATTGATACTGTAGTAAGAAGTGCCAAAATATGATTATTTTGATATCGTATTATCTGTAAAATAGTGTTTCTTTTTTCAAATTGACAATATAAATATCATATTGAAATTCTCTATATTTAGCATCGCTTGTAAAAAAAAAAAATGGCTAAAGCTTCCGTAATTAAATGTGTGTCTCGATAAAAAGGCTGTTATTGTATAATGTTGCAATTGTTTAATTTATTATTATTATTCTTTTTTTTTTTTTACAAATAATTTTACAATCAGCCACAAGTACAGAGTATGTCAACAACGTGAAGACTCGGGAACTATTGTCTAATTATTGTCTTTTCGTAAATTTAATATTGGTTTCGATCTGTCCTGTTATTTCTTTAGTTTGTACATTGTTTTCAGATTATATGTAAATCTGTAGCTGATCTAAAAAATGCTAAAAACTATTCTACATCTTAATATCGAATTTTATTTAAAGAAGGAATTTTATGTTTATGTTACAAAAAACGTGCCATATAATCATATATACATAAGAATCTGTATTATATCATAATACATTTTTGACAAGTAAAATTAGGAGGAAAAAAACTTGAAATTCTGACTAAATTTATGTATGATAAAATTTAAAGGCCCGTCAAACATTTTGTCTTTTATTAGTAGTAATAATAATAATAATACATAATATGTTATATAATCTTAGATTATATTGCCAACCTCTTTAAAGTGCCTGCTGGTCAATTATTTTATCTCACTTAAAAAAAAACTATCAAAACTAAAAAAGTGATATTAAATAAAGAAAATGTTCTATTGATGTCTTTTATTAGCTTATAGTATTGAGAGCAGTGAATATCTAGTACTAGTATTGTTAGGAATTTAAAAAAATGATTTAAAAAAAAATCTATCGGTGCACCACGGACTGTGATCACGTTCAACGTTAAACTGCAAACAAAGAAATTTAGGGCTAAAACGTTTTAAATGAATGACTGATGATACTGGATCATTTTCAGACCCTTTACAAAGTGTAGTCTGATGTCAAACCTAGTCACGCCAACCAAAATTTTGCTGACAATCATATATTTTTTTGTTGTTTCCTTTCTTTTTTTCGTATTTTTTGTTTTTAACTGTGACTTATTCGGGAACGTAAAGATTGCCGTGTTGGCTTAGTGTACTTTCAGTCTCGTTCAGTCAGAAATACTGTAAACGTGTGTAGAATATTAGCGCAGCTGAACCAGTCATTATTTTGTGAATTTAAAAAGGAAAAAAGAAAAAAAAAAACACGTCATGTGCAATATGAAAATGCTCTCAGTGCAGATGGTAGCAGGATGAGAAGGTCGCTTTTTTCATCGAACGCCAACATTCCCGGGATGGTCCTGTAAATGCTTTGGCTTTCTTGTCTCTCCATCGGTCTCTCCAAGAGTCAAGTTTGAGTTGCGTGTTTCAGTGTTAAACCTGATATATATATAACATACTCCATGTGATCGGTTCATCTTATAAGGATGTCAGAGACTCATGAAGTCTAATAAATTAATTAATTCAAATTAATCAAAGAGGTGTCAATAAAATGTGAATTATCTTCAAAAAAAAAAAACAGAATGCAGAGCAGTGTAGTAAAGGAATACAGTGTGTTTATTTTCAGTCTAAAATATAAACCATGTCTCTTATGTGATTATCAATGATTAAATGCTGAAATGTCAATTTAATCCACTCATTATGGAAGTCTAAGGGCAGCATTCAAAGGTGTAATATTGGATTTTTAAAACTGTCCATCCTTAACGAAATAACCTGTAAGATTTATGACATGATTAAAAAAAAAAAAACCTGTACTTAGTGGTTAAGGGAGCCTGTTTGGAAAACTTGAGTACCAGACCGGAATACTTGTTTGGGTTTGGATTGGCTGCTCTACACGCCACCAAATACCCTAAAGAGTAAAGCTTTGCGGACATGACTGGGAATGGAACAAGCAAAAGTTTGTTTATTCATTTGGTTTCCATGCCGATTATCCTGAGTGTGGTTTTGTGGGCCAACCGCAGAGAAATCAGGGCACAAGTCATGGTACATCATGGAACAAACCCACAAAGCACGGGGAGAACATGTGCAAATTAAAGTTTTAAAAATAGTAATGATCAAAATGGTGAATGCGCCATCTATGTAACTATTAGAGACCTAATATTGACAATATATACTGTGTATATCGTCTAATCTTACCTAATGCACTTTAAAATTGCTTAAAAACCTTCCTATATCATACAAATTCCAAACTTTTCAAATTTTACTAGAATGAAACATGAGCGAAAGTTTATAGCAAAACTTTCCAATAAAATAAGATAAGCAGATAAGATAAGATGAGATAAGATGAAATAAATCAGTAATATTCCTGAGGGAAACTTCAGAAGTAGAGTATGTACTTAGTACTCACTGTAAGTAAAAATAAGTACTCCACAAAGAAACAGATTTTTCCGGACATATATTTCAGTAAGTGATAAACAGTATTTTAAAGTATTTTGGAAGCAAATTAAAGTTGATAATGTTGATAACACCTATGTCTAGTAGAGACTGATAATTCCCCAGTGTTGAATTAATACCCAGTAGTGTTTAAAAGTTCAGTTAAGAGTTAAATCAACACTTTGGATTTTACAGCGTACCACTGCTACCATGTATAGCGCAAGTAGTCTATACAATTAAACATGGGCGTATCGAATATAACATGGTTAAAGGACGTTCCGATTTTTTTATTTTAAAAAATCTCACATCTCTTCTGCTCACTGTGTTAGCTACTTAGATAGATTACTTCTATCTAAAGGAGTCAGAAAATCCGCAGCCCTGAGACAAAGTGGGCGGGATCCGTTGTTCAGGGAACCATCAATCACTTTGGTATGCCTAATAATCTGCGCTGTTATAATGACCTGCCAGTCATTTCTGCAAACTTGGACTGGTGGAATTAATCTGTTTCTGTCCATCCAACATGGCGTGTAGCTCGGTCGTGATGTTGAGTGACATCGTAAATGCTTATTGATTAAAATCATTGCGCTTTTCTGTGATCATTATTAAAGTTCGATTATTTGTCACATGTATTTCAGAGTGCTGTCAGCCGGGATACAGCTGTTCTGAAATAGATAGGGTTGACCCTATTGCTCAAGGGCTCAGCAGTGTAAGCGTTGCTGGGGCTAGAGCCCCCAACATTCTGATCAAGAAACACAGACCCAGTAATACGTCTCTGTTTAAAATGCAGGAAGTAAAAGTACAGGTTTTTGATCAAGAAATGTAGCGAATGTAAAAAGTGTCACATAAAGAAAATACTCAAGTCAAATACGGGTATGCAAAACTTAATTATTAATTATTAATTATAGTAATGAAGCAGATGTATTTTGTACTTGTTAAATCTGCTAAATGGATAAATTTGTACTGATTCTGAAGGTAAAATATATATGAACATAAAAAACCTTTTACAAGATTCAAGAACTGCCCTTAGACGTCCAAGTGATTTTCATGTTTTGATTTTCTTTTAATTCTATTCTCAGTACAGGAATGCACTGAGTTTTTGTCCTGTTTAATTTCATGTGTAATGCATCATGTTTTATTTCATGTGTATGTAATGAACAGAAATTTTTGGGTTTTGTCGTTGCTATAGTTGTGGTGTTCTAATTTCAGCTTGTATGCCTAATTATTATGTTTATAATTATTTATCCATTTTTTGTTATGGTATCATCCAACACATAAAGTGTGTAAAAAGAGAGAACAAATGATGTATTTACCTGATTGAGATGCAAATGTTTTGAATCTACAGAGAAAAAAATAATTTCTAAAGAAAGAACGAATGAAAGAACGAACGACCGAACGAACGAACAAAAGAATGAATGAATGAAAGAATGCACCTGCATGTAACATAGGAAAAAAAAGATGAGGAAAAGCTGCTGCTTTCTGTGTTCTTGACACCAGCTGTCTTTCTGAGTGAATATGCTCAGAAGGTAACGACCATGTCTCGAAGCTGTTATAAACCAATGCCAGCTGTGCGTGTGTATGTGTGTGTGTGTGTGTGTGTGTGAGCGTGTGTTGCATTTTCCTGCCACCAAGTGGTGTTGTATTCTTCTCTTTCGTTACTGCGCTCATCAGAGCCTTTAAATCCACACACGGCTCTTGGTGACTCGTCCTGGAGCGGCCTAGATGTGCTCTCGAACCTCGAATGTACTGAACAGAATTGTATGGTACTCGCAGAATGAAATGTTGTGTATCATAGCCTGCTTCTTCGCTTCTCGTAAACATCTGCGCGTTTTTCTACATGTCGAATTTCATTGTAGATGAACTTGGTATTTCTGATGTCTGTGCCAAATTTTGTATCTGTATATGGATTTTTATTGTCTGCTTCAGAGCGCAGTGGAAAAGCTGATGCAGTCTGGGATGGCCTCATTGTTAATAGCCAGTGATTGTTCATGGACAAAAAAAAAAACTAATAAAAAAAAAAGAAGAAGAAAAAAACAACAATGGACAAAACAAACACTAAAACTCAGCATTCAAAACAGGGACACTGGGTGTATAATATTCTTTGAGAATATATATATTTATTTCTTTGTAAAAGTGCCAAATATTCAATAAATACATGAATCCATGATGGATGTTATGTGATTTAGGATCTGATTTTCCTTTTAATGTTATACACACATATACTGTACAATAAAACACTTAGGGGTGTTGGGTTAATGTACAGTTATTTCTTTTTCTTATACCACAGCGATTTGACAATAATTACTATTTATTATCAATTTTTATCTATTTTATCTTCTATTAATTTACAAACTAAAGACTTATAGGTTTTAGGTTCCCCTTGTGTCACCAGAACAGCATCCATCTGACCCCTTGAGACATGACTCCACAATACCTCTGATTGTATGCTGTCATTCCTTTAAGTGCTTGAAGTTGCACGGTTGGACCTCCATGGATCAGAAGTGTTTGTCCAGTATATCCCATCCATGAAATTTGGACACCAGATCAACTACCTCAAACTCTTTGCAAGCTAAGCCCCATACGCAGCAGACTGTGACGGACTGGGTATTCTGATACCTTTCTATCAGAGCCACCATTTACTTTTTTCAGCAATTTTGGGATTTTCTGGGATTGGACCAGACAGGCTCTACTTTTTTTCTCCTATAGGTATAGATCAACCCTGCGTGCCCATGATTCTACCACTGGTATATAATTGATGATCAATGTGTTTACCTGGTGGTGGTGGTGATAGTTGATGTGTAGGACTGACCAGTGTATTATGTTGAAAAGCTTAGCGTGGACGTGACACAACATTACCATAGAGAAGCCCTTCTCATCAATCTCATTTCATTTTTCTCATTTGAAGTCAGTAAGTCACAAAATATAATAATAATAATGTTACTAAGAAGTCTTAGCCTTACCTCCTCGATCATGTGTTCGAAAAAAGTAGAGCTTTACACCTGACACTGGAGACTCCTTCCTAAAAAGTTAACATCTCTTCAAAGAATCTACCATCTATCTTACTGTAAGTCTTAGGTATTATCAATATTTCCATAAATGGAAAAAAAGAAGGTTATACAATATTATCAATATTTCCATAAATGGAAAAAAAGAATATATGGAATATATATACCATAATATACTGTATATATGGTATACAATATATGGAAATATGAGTAAATGACACATCCTCACAGCAACATGGCTATTCACAATACTTTATTTATACATAGGTGTACACTGTAGGCATATAACTGCAATTTAAAGACATCTATGCTACAATTTTGAACAATAGGCTACCATATACAGTACATCATCACATGTACAACTTGTATTTGATGAATCACGCTGTTTGTTTCAGTCTTATCCCTAAGAGAAACCTTGAAAGTTGCCAAAAAGGAACTCTGAAACAGCTGCAATTAACAAGAACGTGTATATCACAGTAATGAGGCGCCTCAGACCTGAATATTAAAGATGGCAGTCTTCAGGGGACCGCTGGGACTATTTATCTAATGCCAAACTGAATAATGGTGCTATAGCCTGCAGTTATATGCATATGAGCATATGAATCCTCAGAATTGGATCTATAGAACTCGAAATGTTAATCACAGCTATTATGCTTATAGCTATTACACCTAAAAGAGCATTGTAAGCACTGCAAGATCTTCTGGATTAAATTATTTGAAGCAAGTCACTTGCTTAAACCTTCTTTTTTCCCGTACTAACACGACAGGCTTTGTGTTATCTTCTGGATTTTTAAACTCATCCATATTTTTGTACTTTAATCTCCGCTCGGGCACTTTCCCGCTCTGCACCTCACATCCCTTTGCTTCCTCAGAAGATGCAAGGCGTTCCCTATTTGCTTGCATTCCCGTTGCTGCAACTTTCACACTTCTGATGTGACTTTAGTGGAACTGAAATGTGACTGCATGACTTCGCTCCTTTCCAGCACACTTATCTGAGTGACCGTGGTACGGCGCTTTTTACCAGGACTGAGCTGATTCTGGGTCTGCCACTTCCACAAGCTCCTCTTTAGCTCGGCCTGTACCTGAAGAAAAAACAGACATGTGCAGAGCTTCACTGGAACCGAAGAATCTAAGGACGCCAAATGAAGCTCTTTCTAATAATCTAAAAATGAGCGAATAACCTTTGATTGCTGATCTGAAGAAAGGGGGGTTTAATGAGATACCACCAGGAATGATGGAATGGAATAAAAATTATCTTTAGCAAATCATATTTTATCATCATATTTTCTCAGCCTATGACCTTACTTTGTATGGCATTGTTATCTATAATATAGCTATACTGTATATTGCAAAATGAACTAGTATATGGACACATACTGTACCACCATAGAAATGCATACCTCTCCATTGAGAAAGCAGTATAGAAGAGCAACGACAAATCCCTGAAAATAAAACAGCATGATCGGTGTGATTAAGTATAGCAACATATTTCACAATACGAAATACATATAAAGATACATATACATTAGATTTACATCATTGAAATCTTATTAAGGTTGTAAGATACACATGTTAGTTTGGGATCATTATACATCACGATGCATGAAAATAATAGAATGCTTGCTATAGAATAATTAGCATTTTATGTTTTATTTTATGATGAATGTTATGTTTGTTTACTGCTTATCAATTAGTGTTAAAAGTTATAAAGATTAAGGTTTTAAGTTTATAGATTCAAGTTTCACAGCTACCCACAAAAACACACACACACACACACACACATACACACCTGGAAAGAGCCTAGACCTAGCTCAATGTAGAGTCTTGCTGTTTCTCCCGTGTTCTCTGGCAGGAAAGCGAACACGGTGTAGTGCATCCCAAACAGAGGGATCAAGAACAAAGTGGATTTCGCCAACCTCCTGCCAAAACATCCATGCAATTTAAGTTCGGTATGCGTACCAGCTAGCTTGCATATACGACTTAGCTAAGAAAAAGATTCTGTCGGGTTAGCTCATTAGCAGTGATGATGCTAAAGGTTTTATGAGCTTTTATGAAAGTTCTTACAGAAATCATGTTTATGTTTATGAATATCTCTTAAATGTTTAACATAAATTAAAAGTCATTTTCAAAATCCTGTTAAGTTAGCCTGTTTAGCTAGCTGTCTAATGGCAGGCAGTAATGATCATGAGCATTTATTGTTAATATTTTTGTCAGGCTAGATCATGTAGTTAGCTATTAGCTTTAGCTGGAAAGTTATTTTTTTTTATATATTACCAATTTAAATTCTCTCAGATAAGTGTAAAGGAGATGAATTAAAAATCATCTGAGAAACTGCTGTCAAGTAAGGTGACATAACTAGCTTCAGCTGCATATGACATTTTTATTTTTAGAAATTCAGGTAAGCTCTTGTTACATAGCTGTCTATAAATGCCAGTAAAGATTATAAACAAATACGTTTTACAAATATGACCTAAACTCTTCTAAAAAGTCTTGTCCTGTCCATCTATAGTAGTTGGCTAGAATCAGAATTTAAAAATATGAACATTTATAAATTTCATTTATTACCTGAGCATTGAATTTTATTTTAACGTGCATTCACATCTAGTTAGCTTTGGCCATGGACATTGTGACCATTTATAATTTTATATAAAAATAATAATAATAAAAAAAAAAACCTGAGGTTAGCTTCAGCAGTAAAAACTGAAACTGTAAAAAGTTTAAAACATTTATCAATTTGACTTGTAAATCCTGTCAGATTACCTTATGTTAGCTAACTTTTTTGTTTGTTTGTTTGTTTGTTTTAAAAATTTTAAACATTGCTTAAAATTTTAAATCCTGTCAGATTAGCTCATTAAGCTAGGTCTTGAAGTGGAGATTCTAAACTTTTCTGAACAATTACAAAAGTCTTTTATATATATATTAGGGTGACCATATTTTGATTTCCAAAAAAGAGGACGATCGGCAAGGCCTCCAGACGAATTCAGACAAGCT
>JAQQZT010000018.1:17980194-17991552 GCA_030068275.1 Clarias platycephalus | reverse complement strand
TCCTAGCAGTTTTTAGAGCCTGTCTATAGCTGCACATACTGTCTTTATACGCAATTCTAAAAACTTCTAATTTAGTTCACTCCCTGTAGTATGAATAGGAAATCTAGCTATGGAGACTAAAACTTTTTTTTTTTTAACCAGGATGTAAAAGACTATTTCTGTTATTGTAATGATATTATTTCTGTTGTTGTAAAAAAAAATTATTGTTGTAGTAATAAACCTATTATTATTATTATTATTATTATTAGTGGTGCTTGCAAAGCAAAGCAGCACTTGTATTATCTTGCAGACTTATTATTCTTTTTCCCGTACCGTTTGTCGTATAACCCATAAACCCGACACCCATAAAAGAGGTGTCAAATCATGCGATTTATTTGGAAATGGGGTACTATGACTTTTTTAATGGGGCATTCTACCACCCAAAAAATTCCATAGACTTAACATTGAGAAACCTTTAAGAGCAAGAATTTTGTAAAAATATCAATCTTAATTAAATTTTCAATTCAATTAAATTTTATTTGTACAGCACTTTTATAAATTGTTCATTGTCGCAAAGGAGTTTTACACAATCAAAATGTAATGATGAATTTTTTTTTTTAAATGTGAAAAATGTGTATGAATCAAAATGATCAGATTGTCCCTGACAAGTTTTCCACATTTGAAGATGTTTACAAGCTGTCAGTGAAAAACCTCGCAAGAGGGTATAAGTTGTACCTCTGGGGTGCAAGACGTGCCCAAATTTGCCTTATTAACATATTAGACGTCTGGTCTGTGTGCATGAAGTCAGCATGTTCTCCCAGTGCATGGTGGGTTTCCTCCATGTTCTCCATTTTCCTCCCACAGTCCAAACACATTAGAGTTCTTGTCTAGACAAAAAGTACTTGTCCTCAATGCCTGTTTTAACATTGACCCACATACTATATACTCTTACCAATCCCTGCAAAAAAGCCTTTTTTTTCTTCCAAGCTTTTTTCATGTTATTTGTTTAATTTCTTTCCCCTTTCCAATGTCTTTTAAGGTGCTCAATAAGTCAAGTATTTGGTTATTAATTTCATTGTGTCCCAAAGATAATCTATGATCCCTCACCAATGCTATTTTAATACTTTTTAAAATCTTGTCAAATTATATAAAATATGTTGTACGTTCGTCTTACGTCATATCAGAAATTGCATAGGAATTGGAATCCATCATTATGATCATCTGTCTACATTTTCATATTAAAGGCCTTGGCTTAAAAGCACCACATTTGTTCCACTTTTTAAAATAATAATCTGTTATATGTCAACCATTTAAATACCATTTTAAAATAACAGGATCTTTTGGCAAGAGATTGCAAAGAAAAGTTCAGCGAGCGCTAAACGAAGAAGCGCTCGGCTCCGCTGCACACGTACTGTAACCGCTGAGAAAAGAATAATGATATCACCATCTTCCTAAAGAACACTGGGTCAAATTCAAAAGACTGAATTTCCAGATTAGTCTAGCTAATTATCATGCTACAGTGACTAGAATCATAATGAGAGCTGGTCTTATTCTATTTAATACAAAACAAGTTAATTGAATAATTCATCCAAAAGGTCAGAATGATTCAGCTCACATTGCGTATGGCCTTTAAGAGAAAAAAATGTGGGGTTGTACATGTGGTTAGTTTTATATATCACAGTTATATATGAGGTCGGAAAGGACAGAAATTTTTCATTAAATAAGGTTAAATAAGAATATAAAGAATCAATCCTAGTTTGCCTTAAGATGACATCGTGTGGCAACATGGTCATGACTCACTGTAAGATCTTTGTATTGATGGCATAATATCATAAATAGTATCATAATATCAACAGGTAACTTGGGATGTCTTAATCTATGTCCACTAGCGACAGAATGGACAATCGCGAAATACATGTACATCACCGGTCAAAAGTTTGGACACACCATCTAACTTCATGCTCCTTTCTGATTTTCTTCTTTCCACATTGTAAAATATGCAATAATCTCCTCTGATCAGTTTATATTGATATTGAGATGTATATCTGCTACTCATGATCTGTAAATCCTTCATAACGGCTCTAATCTGAGGTGCTGTTTGTTAATTGGTGATTTCTGAGGCTGATAACTCTAAATGAACTTCTCCTCTATTGCAGAGACAAGTTTTGGTCTTGCTTTCCTGGGACGGTCTTTATGAGAGACAGTTTCATCATGGAGCTTGATGAACTTGACAATACTGTTCTTGTAAGAACTGTTCCAGAACAGATGACCTTCATGTCTAATATATAACATTAACTGTGGTTTTTAATGTTGTTTTTACCTAAATATCAAATTCCACATGCATGAATTTATCATTTTGAAATTTAGTATTGTTCTAGAATGTAGAAAATTAATCTCTTTACAAAAAACATTGAATTGGTAGGTGTGTCCTACTTTATTAGACATTAGCTATTACTTTAGTACACAATTGACATTGTGATGCATTGTTTTATGTCTCAGTGCAATATCAATGTTTTTCTTTCTTTCTATATTAACTCTGCATTTACACAGGTTATTTAGCATAATTCTGGAGCAACAGCATCACTCTTATGCACCCATATATCATCTATACCACTTTTTTACTGTGCACAGGGTCGCGGGGGGCCTGGAGCTATCCCAGGAGACTTAGGGCGCGAGGTGGGGTACACCCTGGACTGGGTGCCAATCCATTGAAAGGCACACATACAGACACTGGTTATACAACCAGACACTGAAACACTATGGGCAATTTGGGTACATCAATTAACCTACTCTGCATGTCTTTGGATAGTGGGAGGAAACCCGCCAAACACGGGGAGAACATGCAAAATCCATGCACACAAACACAGAGGTGGGAATCAAACTCGGAACCTAGAGGTGCAAGGCAATAATGCTAACCACTAAGCCACCGGGGCAATAGTATCTGTTTATTTATTTATCTGGTATATCTTCTTCTATGCTTAAAATATGGTATCAAGTGCCTTTTTTCTTTAGATATCTGTTTGCACTATTTGTGGTTGTGTTATATCTTGTGAATTGAAAAACTGAGAACCGTTGATCATGTTCATGCATGTACAGGTACCATACTTTCTTCTTGTTTAAGCTTTCCAGATTTTTCTATTTAACAAAGAACAAAGAATAAAGGATTTATATTTTATGATATATGATTTATTGTGCTTGGGTTAGAAAACATTAGAACCACCAGTTTCATATTATACATAACACTTCAGTCTTGATAGTTTAATTTTAAATGATGTTTAGCAATTTGTCGATTTGCTGTTTCTTGGAAGTCATAAAACTCCCCCCGGATTTCATAAACCCAGACAAAAACTTTTTTTACTTTAGCTATGTAAGGGGCAAATGTGTTTGAAAAAAGTAATTAATAACCCCATTTAAACCTAAAATAACCAGAATTCTCCTTAAGGAAATTTCTTCTTTTAAGCTCTTCGGCTACGGCCGGCAAAAATCAGGACAGGGCAAGGCTCGAAATCATTTGGGAACTCTGTGCTTCTGTGCAACAAACACTTCAGCCTAATTTATAGCACTTTGCATTTTCCACTAATGGACCCCAAGCCAGTGAAGACACCAAGGTCTTTAGAGCGACAGATTTCAGCCATTTCGGGATCCAGCTTTTAGATTTAGGTTACAGAAAGTCTGCTTGAAACCATGTTTACATGTTAGTCAGTTACTGTAAGCGATGTCTTTCAAGGAAATACAGTATGTAAATACAAGTCCTTAGAGCTCAAAGACAAGGATAGTGTTTGTTTAGCAAGGAATATTTAGCATCTGTGACCCAGTTTATCACTCTTCCAAAGTGCCAAGGGGCCCTAACTACAGTAAAGTAGGTTTTAGTGTCATAACAGGAAAGGATGCTTAAAATAACTAATCGTATTCTTTTAAAAATGTCATTCCAAAGATTTTTTTTTCTCAGCAGTGCGCTTTGATTACATCACCTTGATGCAGAATAAACCACTGCAATTCTCAATTCGCTGACCTTGCTTTCTGGAAAAGTGCTGGAACACTTCAGAACAGGACACGTTAACCACCTGGCTGACGTCGGCTCTGAGCCAGCAGCGGATCTCATCCCATTCTGTCTTGCAGCCTAAAACAGGCAGAAGCAAACACAAGTTGGATCACAACCAAGAAGTATCCTCTATCTATCCTTTTCTAACAGTTTGCATTTCTTGTTACTTATAATCCATCATCTATCCATTATTTCGACTTAGTCATATATCTTATCTTCAAATTCCTTGATTTGATAATTCCAAGACAGGCGAAGATAAGATTGTAAAGTGAAACTGCCACCCACGGAGACACTTATAACAGCCACCATGTCTAGGAATTTCAACTGATATCAATTGTTTTTTTCTCCTGCTGCTTTAAACATTTCAATCAACACCTTTGCAGATTGTCAGTTGCTGATGTGACTGAACATCTGTCACAATTTTGACATACATAATGGAACCCATATTGTTTCAGGCTGACAGTACTGAACTTGAAGTTATTCAATGAAGTCGTTAACCACACAAACACCCAGTACCAGTCAAAAGTTTGGATTTATTGTCTACATTCTAGAAGAGTACTGTTGGAAGAACATTGTAGTTTTTTTGCAAAACCCATCGAGCATGAAGAAGCTGATTCTCATGAAGACCTTCCCAGGAAAGCAAGACCAAAACTTACCTCTGCTGCAGAGTAGAAGTTCATTTAGAGTTACCCGCCTCAGAAATCACCAATTAACACACAGCACAACAGATTACAGCCGTTATTAAGGCTTTACAGAGCATAAGTAGCAGATACATCTCAATATCAACTGTTCAAAGGAGACTATTGCAGATTTTGGATGTCTTCAGAAAGACATAAAAATCAGGACCATGGAATTGGAAGGCATGCCCAACTAATACTTTCACCTAAGACTCACTGTTTAACAGAGTTTGTTTGGTTCAAGCCCAACAATTCACCTTGAAGAAATCAACTGGAGTAACTCTGTAAGAAGTTTAACATTTTAAACTACTAAGCTATCTCGGATGATGATTACCTGGGTAATTTTTAGAAGACCAAATAAACCAGACTACCACTAAATCTAAAAGCACAATATTTTACAGGAAAAACAGAATTGAACCATTTTAAATGGTAGTATTCTAAAGGCTAGACCCTACCAGGAGAGGGGCTCAAACCCATGAGGATATTTGCCCATTGGATCTTAAGTCCAACACCTTAACTACTTGGCCATCCTGGTACATACCTTTGAGAATGCATGGACAGATAGACAGATTCCCACTAATTCTTTAACCTGCAGCACATTTGGATTTGTCCACTGAAAATTGGACCCCAACCACTTGTTGCTCCTCACGCAGATAGACTAAAAGAAAGACTCTGAAAGTTCTGTTGATTGATCGAGAGGTTGGCTTTAGAGTCCTATTTGGCCAGTTTTTGATTTTAGAAGCTCTGGAATAAGATATTGTCTTGAAGTTCCAGTGGATTCATGAGAGAGAGAAAAAACAGAGTTTCCAATCATTAGGGTTAACTTTTCTCAGTGTAGGGTATTCCATCCATCCATCTAGGAACCTCTGTAGTCCAACTGGGGACCAATGCATTTACTGTATTCCCATTTTGTACTACCATGGTACCCCAACATTCACACACTACAGGCAATTTAGGAACATCAATTATTATCCTAATTTGCATGTCCTTGGACTGTGGGTGGAGAACATGCATACACACAAACCAGACACAGGAATTGACCCAAGGACCTGGAGTTGCAAGGCGACAGTGCTAATCACTAAACCACCGTGCACCAGTGCAGGCTATTGCTAAGAGACAACATTTTACATTTAATGACATCATCATATTGACTTTGTAACATAAATCTAACCTGACAAAGAAGTAAGAGAATTTTTCTGACAAGCCTCATCATAAGTTTTTCTAAATGGTAGTGCTCTACCAGGAGTGGGGTTTGAACCCACGAGGACATCTGTCCATTGGATCTTAAGTCCAACACCTTAACCACTCAGTCATCCTGGTTCACGTAAAAGGGCAAACTTACTTTAAAGTTTGTGGGGGACCTGGAGCCTATCCAGTGGGACTTGAGGCACTATAGGCAGGGCACACCCTGGACAGGGTGCAAATCCTTGGTATGCACAGACTCACTCTCACACTATGGGCAGTTTGGAAACACCATTTAGCATAATATGCATGTTTTTGGACTTTGTGAGTAAACCAGAGTACCAGAAGATAAAGATAAAGACAGATAAGTAAGTAAGTAAGAAGTCCAACCTCATATGTACCTCATCTGTTATTCTTACATACTTATTCTTATTCTTACGTCTGTCTTATCTTATATCTTATCCCTATTAAAATATCAATCTCACAGCACTTTAATTTAGTTTATATTATTTAGAATACTTGTTTTGAGTAATGAAGACATAGATGGCAACTATTAAATTCAAGTAACCGGACAAACCCTTAAAAACCATAAGAGATCAATAATGGTGAAGAGCCCTCATAAGAGATGGGTAACAGATCCATATTTCTTCCTGGGATTAGACTGTGATATTTACTTTTTAGTTTTGTTTGTTTTGGGGGTTTTTTTTTTCTGCATGTTTAAATGAATTAATGGAATTTTGGAGCATGTAGTTCTATCTAATATAACACGTTATTTGGGGTTCTAGTAGTGCTGCTTAATATTGAGTAGGTCCCCACTTTGCCACCAAAAGAGTGATACACTGTGTCTTTTGACACCTTTCTCCTGGAACCAGGATTAACCTTTTCATCAATTTGAGCTACACTGGCGCTTCTATTGGACCCAGCCTTCACTCTCCATGTGCATCAGTGAGCCTTGGCCACCCATGACCCTGTTGCCAGTTTACCACAGCCTGGAAACATCCCACAAAAGTTGCAGTTTTGGAGTTGCTCTGACCCACTAGTCTAGCTATCACAATTTGGCCTTTCTTACTTTTCAATATCTTGTATAAATGGTGGCTGGAAGTTATATTAGGCTGCAAGTGAACTTTTTTCCTGAAGTTAATGTGTTAGAAGCTGAATAAATGGTCAAGTACAAGGATTTGGACGACTTTGACGAGGGCCAGATTGTGATGGATAGAAGACTGGATCAGAGCAACTCCAAAACTGCAGCCCTTGTGGGACGTTCCCATACTGCAATGGCCAGGACATACCAAAAGTGATTCAAGGAAAACTGGTCTGGATCCAATAGATGCTCTAGTGTAGATCAAATTGATGAAAACGGTTAATGCTGGTTGTGATAGAAAGGTGTCAGAACACACAGTGAATTAGTGTTATTGTGGCAAAATGGGGGCAGGTCGTCATGGCTGATCAGTGTATATCTGGACGCTGCACTTTAATTTAATGCTTTCTTTACATTATGTGCTAGAAATAATTCTAAAAGGATGTAAAGATAAAGTGGCTACATGGTTAAAAACAAGATCCATGACATAAATGTAAGTCACTCTGAATACACATGGCAGCCAAGTGCCATAAGTATGAATAAAGGTACTATGTTTTCTTCTCCGGTTCCAGGAAAGCACCCCAGAGTTGCTGTTTACCTGTTTAACACAATTACCCTTTTCCATTTGGGTCAATTAGCGCGGTGGCAAACGCTTGTTCTGTCTCTCGCCCACTGCGCTCTCACTAACTCGTCTATTTATAGCACCTTAATTCTGTGAGCGGGCCTACAGGGAGAGATGAAATCAACAGGAGTCACAAGTCTCTTCACTCGTGCAGTGCCTCTGGAAATCAGTCTGGAGATTAGAATTGGCAGCTAAAAGGTGTTTCTGTGGGAGAATTTCCCTCCGTCTTCTCTCACGGCCGCCTGTCGTTTCACTTCAGTCCATTTTATTCATTTGAGGAAGACGAGGTTCAAACAGAAGCAGCTTGACGGGAACTAATGTCATTATGTAATGCAAATCCCATTTCGGATCCAATCTCGCTCCTGTCTACAGATGTGAGTTCAAACGCAAGTCAGGGGAAATTAAATCTACGGCGTCCGAAGCTACAATACGTTTGGAAGTTTTTCATGTCGAGATGGAAATCTGACTCGAGCCCAAAAATGACCTGGACCTCGTTACTGTTTATCTTCTACAGCAGCATCAACAGCATCCTGCCATGTTTAATTAGAGTAACAAGGTTAGGAGAGGCTCATCATGGCTAAATAGATCTATTCGTCACGAAGTGCACGGAGGTTAAGGTGGTGTTTATTCCGACAGCACATACGGAGCATGCTTAACTGCTTCTATTTCTCACTTTTAACTCGATTCAGTTCAATTTTACTTGTATAGAGCTTTTAACAATGATTGTTTTCGCAAAGCAACTTTACAGAATTAGTAGAATATTGAAACTGAGAACTTTGAGTCAATCCTCGATGAGCAAGCCGAGGGTGACAATGTCAAGGAAGACAAGGGAGGCAGCTTGAGAGGAAACGTATTCAACAGGGAATTTATCCTCATTTGGGCGATATCAGATATTAGTTTGACCATAAATTGTGCCTGGTATCATTTTAGACAACACAACACAGTTTTACAGACAATGTGGCCAAAACTATGCCTTATTCGCTATATAGAGAGGGGGCCGGGATAGACCCAATGACAGTACCAAGCAGTATAGCAAATGTGATACATCACTACAACTTATCTTACATAAGCATTATTATAATAATCAAATGAAAAACAATATTAACAATGACCATTAAACATTAACTCCAATATTGTGTGGGTTCTGCTTGTGCCACTGAGGCAACTCTGGTCTCTCAGGGAAGGACTCCACGAGACCTCTACAGGTGTGTGGTGTTGTCTGGCACTGGGATGTGAGCAGCAGATTGTTTTAGTGCTATATGGATTGGACTTGTTTGTCCGGCATACCCTATGGATGCTCGATCAGAAGAAGATCAGGGGAATTCTGAGGCCTGATCAACAACCTTGAACTCCTTGCCTGCTAAGCCCTATTGATGGCAGGCTATGATGCAGTGGGTGTTCTGATATCTTTCTATCATGGCCAGTATTGCCTTTTTTTCAGCAATTTATGCTACATTAGCTTTTCTATGGGACTTAGTCAGCAGAGGCATAGATTAAATTAAGTTTGTCACAAAAACTGTACATCTGGGCTCAGTCATTATATGGTGCCCCTGGAACAAACACTGTTAAGGGCCTTGATCAAGGGCCCAAGAGTGGCAGTGCTGGGGCTTGAACTGCCGACCTTGCGAACAGTAACTCAGAGCCTTAACACACTAGGATTGAGCCACCATGGGTGATCCACCATCACCATGCTTTTTCTGTTATGTAATCGATAATCAATGATATTCACCTAGCTGTGAAGTTAGTGTTGTGATTGATCTGTGTAACTGCAGCTAAGAACACACTACGGTAATCTGAGGTTATTCAGGGACATCAGAAAATAGTCAGATTCTGCTTGTTCTTGGATGATCACAATCATTAATAATCGTTGCCAGAGGCTCAAATTTGGAGATGTTGTACACAGAGATGCTGGGATTGATTCTAACACGCAGTATGACTGCAGATCAATCACTGCTTTCACCCAAATAAGGATGGGTTCCTTGTTGTGTCTGGTTCCTCTCAATGTTTCTTCCTACTGCCATCTCAGGGAGTTTTTCCCTCAGCACCGTCACCCTTGGCTTGTTCATCAGAAACAATCCTATCATTTTGATTCATACACATTCACATTTCATACAAACTTCCATAATTCTTTTAATTGAGTAAAGCTGCTTTGCGGCGATGACAATTGTTAAAAGCGCTATACAAATAAAATTTAATTGAATTTGAGTTTTGCATTTTTTCGTCACATGACACTGGTAACCATCTTTAAGCTACATCTATAGCTACTGTATGTACTGTATATTGCATAACTTACAGGTCATGATGCACCATGCACCATAGATGCTGCTTAAACACACAATATGTCATTTGCACTGCTTGGATTGTTTTAGGCAATCATCTGTGTTATGCATGATGATTTTTTTTGTTCTACATCCAGGAGCATAAGCATGTGAGCTCAGATCTTAAGGCCAGTATGGGTTTAATCTAGATTAAAACATTAACAGTTCGAGAACAGTTTTGGGACCACAACTAGAATTTATGTACAGTTTTGTGCAAAAATCTTAAGCCCCCCCCCCTCCCCCCCCATTTCGTCATATTAAAATTGTAAATGAAAGAAATGGGAGCAAAGGTTTTATTGCAACAGGCTGCAAGTGTCTAAAGGTACAATTTATGTAACAACCTCAGCAGCGACCTCATTTCTCCTCTCGTCTATTCCAACCACTCAGCATATTACCAGTATATTAATCACTGGCCTGATCATCTTTCAGTGATTCATAGGTCACTGTGTGGCTTAACACACACACACACACACACACACACACACACACACACACACACACCTAGAAAAGTGAGAGTTAGAAAGTCCTTCACGAAGCCTGGAGGACTATTTCTTAAGACCACATTAAAAATATAAGAAAGTATCCTTTTTTGGAAGCAAAATATGAAGAAATGAGATGAGGTTCGGCTAAAGACTTTGAGATGAGACATGAGCTAGTTCTTGAAAAGATTAAGCTTGTTCATTTCCCTGGCACTGGGATGGAAGATATGACAAAACATACATCAAGATATTCTTTGATATAAAATATGCATCATGAGACTAACATCCAGTTAGACATCAAAGTAAAAAAAGTGAGTTTAATCATATTTGTAGTTTTAGACAATTTACCAGATACAAAGATCCCATGATGCCCAGAATACCTCAGAAATGTATTAGATCACTATCCTTCTACACGATCCAGCAGCATTATGTACAGTAAAGATGGAAAAGGACAGGGAAGTGTATGATGATTGTTAGGATACCCCGTGGTTCCGTTTGGTTCTTGCTCTCTTTCTTCTTGGTCTCACGGCACAGCTCCTGAGCCTTCATGTGCTGTGAGATGATTGCGCAATCTGGGTGGATGCCCTCCACCTATGGACCCAGTGCATACGCAAAGATCAAATCAAGCGGTAATGATGAAAGCAGGACTTGTTTTAATGATTCAAAACTATATATATGTTTCTATATTGTGTTATATTGTTCTATATATTATGTTAGAATATAATATTATTCTCTCTCTATATATATATTAGTTATGTAGGGCTTATATCAAGTTCAAAGGCTTTATTGTCATTTCAACCATATACAGTTAGTACACAGTGAAACGAAACAACGTTCCACCAGGATCAAGGTACTACATGCAACATAAATTTACAACATAAATTAACAGAAACAGTAACTAGCGAACTAAAGAGGCCTAGTTAGCTGGCTAGCAGAGACAAGACAGATAGACCTAACATAAATTACAACATAAATTTACAA
>JAQQZT010000018.1:17956668-17968066 GCA_030068275.1 Clarias platycephalus | reverse complement strand
TCTTTGTTGTGCATGTTGTATAATATTTGGAGAGAATGTTGGATGAATATCTTTGCATTTTGTTTAGAATAGTTTGTGTGAGATCAGGACAGTCAGTCTCTGAGCTTTAGAGTAATGTAGACCTGGAGTGGATCCATGCCTGGACTGATGTGCATTGTGTGGGTCGTGTGCTGCTTGAACGTATGCAGTGTTTATTTCCCTTATTAGATTTAATTATTTAAAGCATTTGCTTGTTTTTATTTTAATTTTTTGTTTTTTCTCTCAGCAGGCATGTGTAATGTATCTTCATTACCGGTGTATTATTAGCTGTTCTGTATGACTGGAGCATGGGACCCTTGTGTGTGTGTGTGTATGTGTGTGTGTATATATATATATATATTTTAAAGGTTTCTCTTTGTTGTGCATGTTGTATAATATTTGGAGAGAATGTTGGATGAATATCTTTGCATTTTGTTTAGAATAGTTTGTCGCGTTATATCTGGACAATATTTGCAAAGCATCATTATGCTGCTTAATTTGTTCTTTATGTATACTGTGTGTGGTGTTGTAGTTGATGGCAAGCTGGAATAAGAAACATTTATAGATATTTAAAAAAAATTATATATATATATATATAACATTTAAATCTTTCCTGGTGGCTTTGTGCATTGTTGCAGAAACGTCTCTTATTCCAGAATGAACCAGTAGTCGCATGATGAGCCTGTGAAGCCCGTGCCACTATTAACTCTACCTGAAATAGCTTTATTAATAAGACTGACTGAGCATAACGGTTTTATGTTGAATATCACAGTGTAGCCTGTATGACCAAAAAAAATAAAGAAGGAAAAGAAGTTGGAAGTTCTTGTAACGCTGCAGTACGAGAGCATTAGTTAGGTGCTGATGTTTGGATGTCGAGGAGGCTCCAGTTCTATGTAGGGTTCTTAACATACCATGTCTTCTTGGAGCTCGCATTGGGAACAAGTTTGGGCTTCGAGAGGGGACGTTTGTAATGTTAAAGCTTAGAAAGACTTGTTAGACATTTGTGTGCATCCAAGTTTGTGGTAACAGTTTGGGGAAGGAGCATGCATGGTCAAGTGTCCAAAAACTTCAATTTCATTGTATTTTTTTAAGCTAAAAAATGCCATCCAGACATTTGGTTCAAACAATCATGAAGGGATAAATTCATTTAAAGGGATAATTAAATACCCTTAAATTAAAAACATTTACAATTGCAAAGTAAATGTTTTCATTAAGTATGTACACACTAATGTAGTTCAGTTTGGTACTTGTTTTTACACACCACGTCCAGGTACCTTTGCTCCTGCTTCCACCTTTTACATTAGTAATATTGTTCCGTACCAGAGTACACTTCCATATTTACTAAAGATGTGAATCACCAGTCACTTCCCACTACGATATTGTCACGATTTTTAGGTACCGATTCGATTAAAATGACCATTCTATAAGTATTGCGATTTTATTACAATTTTAAACCATTAAAAAAGTTTGAGTAATTAAATGTAGCCCGTTCATTATAACATATTAGTTTTTCTCAACAATACGAACTAACTTCAAATACAAGATTTTAACACTCAACTGAGCAGCACGCATCTCTTTCATTCACCATAATTATAGAGTCTGGAGAAAAAGGCCGATCGGATACTTTTAGCATGATGATGCAAATTTTTTTTATAATGTAACGGCATAAGACGTTTCTCTTGCGCCAATCAAACTGAAAACCAGCCGATTCTGGTCACTGGCTGATCGACCGGTTTATTCGAGCCGTCAATGAACACAAAGGGAAGAAAACAAGGACGGCAACCTTCAGGCTACACTTTGAGAATATGCGTTTCAGGGGAAAATGTCAAGAGCAATACTCTTGCTTGGCTTTGTACTTTATTAGCTTTTTCGGGTTATGGCTGCAGAGGATGAGATCGGCACGTCCATCCAGACCACCTTTTCAAGTTTCGTCAAGCCCGAAATCCGTTATTCACTGGAATGAAGGCTCGCTTGTCTAGCATGAAGGCTCGCATGATCCCCCTGCTTGCGCCACTGCACACAATGACTGTATATTGGTTTTAATTGGTCTAAAGATCGATGGTCCAGATCTTTACAGACTTGAGAGACATCTTTAACATGTGATGCAATAATGAAACACCAGTTGTGACCTAGACAGTCAGGTTTCTCAGCAAACAATCACGGGGACTGGGCATCACATCAGAGCGTTTACTTCCCCTGTGGAGATGATGGTAAACTTCAGATTTGCTCTGCAGTGGTACTTAGTGATGGAAGCCCTGAGTAGCACCTACACCTGGTACTGATCCAATACTAACATGCTTAGTAACCAGGTCTACTCTTAACAAGAGTCGCTTGTGGCATGAAATTTGGTATGTTAGTAGTTGAAAGACTTGGACTTTCCAATTCAGTGTGTGCCAGTAGTTGTCTCAGGTTGATGCACTTGCACTTTCTGATTGATTAACATTTGAACTCGGTCAACTTGTCCCCTTATCACTCGTTCCTTCCTTTTGCCTGTGCTCCAACGCGTGATAAGATGGACAATCAGAGGGTTTCTCAGTCCCGCCCCAAAGAAGGAGGTGGCCAGAGACAAGGCTCAGCAAACTCTGCTACCCATCACAACCCCCGTGGAGGCGGAAGGAGAGGAGCCCAGCGCTCATCCCACTCTGAAAGCCACACCTCAGAAGAAGCCTTCTTCCCCGAGGCGACTGGGCCTGTGCATGGCTCTCGAGGCGAGATCGTGTGGTTCAACAGCAACATGCAAGCCCAGGACTACTTTCAGGATTCGTCGAGCTTGGGGACAGGGATGGGGGCGAGTTCCAGAGAGCAGGTGGTCCACCGCTCCCTGGTGTTCAGATCTAAACGGAAACCGGATGACCAGCCCAGTCGCGAAGAGGCTGGGTTATGGCTGCGTTCTCGTTCCTACAGCGCTCAGAAAAACCAGCGCTCGTCCTCCGAGCCGCAGAGGGGACGCAGGAAGAGGGGTTACTCGGAGACGGAGCATCCCACTCAGAGAAAACGGGACAAGTATGCCACCTTTCAGGGATTAGGATAAGCTCTTGGTTGTCTGCTTGTGTGGTGTTTGTAGTTGCGTCCTCGTTTTGACAAACCAGTGACGGAGTATCAAAGCTTTTTCCTGGTTTGTGTGGTGTCTGTTTGCTGCATGGAGACAAATGGAAAGAAAAAAAAATATCCGGTAGATGAAAAGGAAGGTTCTGGGTGTGCGCTGTTCAGGCTCGTCAGTAAAATAAAACAATGCATGGATTTTACTGCCGTTTCAAAACGCGTACCCATATTTTACAATTTTTTTACCTGTTCACAAGAAACCCTAACAGCAGTTAGTATTTTTTTAAAGGACTGAAATTGCATTCCTTGTGTGTACTATTGGAAAAGTGTGATTATTTTTAATGTTTAATCTAAATAAATGTAAATGGTTGGTTTTGGAGTTACTGTAAACATTGGAGAGTTTAGCTCTGTTGGTCAGCTTTCTAATGAGGTTCTACTTAAAACCTTTTGAGGAACTCCAGTAGAATCTCGGTTGATTTCCTCAGACAGCGTCCTCATCATCACCAGACTCTTTTAGAGACTTTCAGTTAGGACTGGGTGATTTTTGCCAAAAAAATAAATTAAAAAATCATCTCAACACCTAATTAGTTTAGTTAGTTCGACAGTTAGTTTAGGTTAGTTTACATATTGTAAACTAAAAAGCATATTGTGATGTATTTATTTCATGATGGTGATTTGTGGTCATATTTCCCAACCCTTGTCTTAATGTTATTCAGATGTCTCGGTCCTAATTTTTTTTCCCTTGAACTTGTGTATTCTCGGCCAACTCGGGCAAAAACATCTTTGCCTAATTCTTTGCAGCCTTATTTTATGAATCACTTTTTTTTTTTTTTTTTTTTTGGTCCTGTTACAATGGGAGAATCGTTGCTTCCAAAGAGTCAGACTTTTTTTTTCATGCAGTCTTGAGTCCTCCAGGCTTCCTGAAGGCCTTTTTTTGACTCGCATTTTCACTCCCCGTAACTGATCAGTTTCAGAGGTTGAACAGATGTTTTCGCTTGTTAAGCTACACAGTGACACCTGAATTGTTCAAGGATAAAAAATTAAAAGATCTAACTTAAGGCATGAACCAGTGAGAAACAGGTGCAGATGATCAGGCCAGTGATTAATTAGTATACTGGTGATGCTGGATGGTTGGAAGAGACGAGAGGGGAAATGAAGTTGCTGCAAACATTTTTAAAACGTATCTTTATGCAGTTTGCTGTTTGTTGCAATAAAGCATTTGTTCCTGTTTAAATTGCATCTTTTACGCTTGGATACTTGCACAGGTTTAGATTGTGTTTTTATGTGATTAATTGTGCAACACTAGCTTCTACGCAAAATGCGTAAATTCAACAATTCTGATGCGATCTAACTCCTCACTGCCCCTACAGTTGTGAGTTTGAATATTTCTGTTGTATACAATACCAAATCGAGAACTACAAAAAAAAGGCAATCCCAAAACTTTCGAACTATACAAAAAAAATGACCTGGTAGTCCTTTTAGTGTGAAAGGTGACGCCTTCTTTGTGCCACCAGTTGTTTGAACTTGGGCATAAAAGGTGTGAGGGGCAGGCTGTGGTATGTTTTTCACCATGTTCATAGCTGAAAAGGCAAATTCACAGCAGTACGTTGAGGGAAACATTGTGAGAATTTGAAGGGCCATCTTCTACAGGACAGGAACACCTACTGCAGTAACCATCTTTGTCCAGAAGGTGACAAGGTGACCACTTTTGATGATTGCTACCGTCTCATTGCAGATTAAACACATTGGTTTTCTGCTTCCCACGGGGAGCACGAATGCACATTTTTCTGTCAAACACTCTTAACTTCGCGGTTTTCAAAGTCAACTTTTCAATTCTTATCAAGCCTTGTCCACATCCTGACAGAAAATGAAAATTCCTATAAAAAAAAAACTAGGTGTTAACAATCAGAGCTTCATTTAGAATTGATGTTTTGTTGAGACTGTTGAGTGTAAAATGTGTTTTTGTCTTGATCAGTTTCGCTCTCACTTGTGGGACCTCTAGTATCCATAATGTTCACGTGGACATACTGACGGATGCATGGAGTATAAAATATCCCCGCGCTCAGGTGCAGGATGATCGTTTGAGGCACTGAAATCGGTTCGACGGGTTACACAGCGCACCAGTGCCAGTTGAAATTTTTTTTTATTGAGGTTTCTAGTTCCCTTGCTCACTATGTGTTTTCTGTCCTTCTGTTATCGCAGCATCATCATGAGCGGACTTCAGTGCCTCACCCAGGAGAATATCTGGTTCGACAAATCCAGATATGACGAAGCAGAACGACGCTTCTACGAGGGAATGAACGGCGTGCCTTCGGCTCCTCAGGTACCTCGTTATACACAACCGAACTGTAGAAATTAGTCCAGCAGTGCTCCGTGACCTCGTCCACGTCGAGATTAATCAGATCAGCCTTTTAGTTAAAGCCGACCTGAAACCACTTTGACATTTTATAATAGACAATATTGTGAGTGTTTGTTCAGCTGTTGTTTGTTTGTCCGAGGCCAAAGAGGAACGCACAGTGTCTTCTGTAAACCCCTAACACGTCGCACAGCTGCTTTGCTCTGCTTGCCGTTTCTCCTGTCTGCCCCTCGCTTGCTTCTTTGACTCTGCTTTCTCTATCCCGCTGTACATCACTTTCAGGACGCAGATGCTAACGGCCTCCTGCAGGACATAGTCAAAGCCCGCCAGGCTGTCCAGCAGTCTCTAGCCGGAGTGAGTACTGACCCCACCCTCTAAATTCACCAATCAGTAGGGCGGGGAATCGCCAGGGATACACAATTGTGTAAATATCATGATTAAGATTTTGTTACAATTCTAAACAAACTTGGCAGCTAATTTGCAATAGAAATGCATTTTTTTTGCACTTGTTAAATCTGCCTTTTTCTCCAAATTCTGCAAACAAATTAGTCTCTAACCCCAGTCATTACACACCAGGGAGTAGTGGTGTGTGTGTAAAATATTCTCAAGCTCATGCATGCTTATACCTCACTCCTTGTTCAAACACACCATTTCAGTGTCTATGTAAATCAGCTACTTCTGAGCCACACCCCTCCAGAGAGCAGCAGAGCAAAAAGCTGGGGGAGGGGATCTGCTTATATGAGGTCACATTAGGGGGAAAATCTAATTGCCTTTTTTAACCTCTAGTCAATACAATTATTAAAAACGTACAAAAGAACAGGGCTGATTTGTGTTGATTTTGCATTAATTTTCCCCGTAGAAGTGTACTGACTTCTAAGTTTTGGCACCTGTCACTAATTAGATGACACTTGTTTTATCTTCGTTTTGTTATAATTTTTTTATTTGCTTTTATTCCATATACACAAGTACATTTAATATTCTTTTTTCTTTTTGCCATTACTACTGCACCAGCTGTGATGTTTATTCAGGACTGTTCCAACGCCACCCTTGTTTGCTCTTTTTTTAAGTGTACATTTGCTTTTTTCATTGAAAGTTCACCAATCGTGACGTTACTCTGTCTGCCAGCTCTTCTGCTGTTCCGCAGTCACGCCAGTTTTCTTCTCTATTTCATCGTAGTCTTTGCTCAGACTTCCTCACTTTCACACAATTTTTAAATGTCTTTTTTCATCGACTGGTCCAAATCTTCCAACATGAAAAATGTTGTATCTTCTTCCAGATGTTTGAGGTTGTAAATACCATTAGCTGATGTTAATGTCGTGTCCAGTACTTTGTGTGTGATGGTGGTGATGGTGTTTGAGTCGTTTTGCCCGGCAGCACGCCTGATGTTCGCATGGTTCTTGTTTTGTGTCGTGCTAATGCTTATATTCCACACATGCAGATGAACAAACATTTACCTGTTTAATGTACAGATTAGTGGACTGTACAGTGTACGGTTTTAAATGTATTGAAACATTAAGTTTCCACAACACCACACTTTAAAGGCTGATCTGTATTTGAAGGCTAGAACTGATAACACACTCTTCACTGTGAGGTTCGATCAAAGATTCAATTCAATTCAATTCAATTTTATTTGTATAGCGCTTTTAGCAAAAGATGTACTGATGGAAAAAACAAATGAATTAATAATAATAATAAATGTGTGTAATGTATCTGTATAAAATTTATCAGAATAAATAGTCAAAGTTCTAATTTGTATTTTAGTCATGACTTGTTTTTTTGGTTTTATTGATTTACTTAATTTAAAAACAGTTAAAAAAAAAAAAAAAACAGCAAGGTGTAATTATGCTACACCACACAGGTCACATTATAGAAAACCCCAACAGGTGGCCTGTTCTAAAGTAACGCCCACCTCATTACCAAAACTACACCCCATGGGGTGGGGTTTAGTATAATTTCTATTTTATAAATTTTTTTAAGTTGGTTGATTGTTTTTTGTGTAATTTTGTGCTGTACAGTGGTGTGTATTGGGGGTTAGGGGTTAGACTTGTAGGAGCAGTCCGATCAGATCTGTCATCGCCCCTTGGACTATTGATTCTGCAGTGGATATCTGGGTTCTGATTTTCCTCGTCTTCAGTGAAAATGACCCTTGTGAAAATACGGTACATAAAACGTGTGTTTGGAAATGTGGGGAAACTGAAACTTGTACACAAGGTCAATTAAATTAACACAAGCGTGTACTTTTGCTTTCAGAGTTAAAAATTCAGTATTTTGGCCACTATTGTAAAAATCTCATCATATTCAAAGTCTAGATTGTCTGCCAAGACACACAGACACGTACGTGTGCACATTGCTCAAGGGGACACTTTCTCCTGATTTGTCTTGGCACATGTATGGGGGTCTGGAATGCACCATATATATCTACAAGGGTCATTAAAGTCAAACCAGGACAACCGAGTGTTTTGCGGCCACGTAGAGTAGAGCGGCAGTAGTGCGTTCACCTGCTCTTGTTTGGCGCCACCAGTGTGTCGTACGTATCGGAGTTCTTTGCTTAACACCGGCCATGTATTTTTGTGTGAAGATGGAAGATGTGAACCATTTAAAGAAAATGTTTTTCTAGTGGTGAATGTTTTCAAAGCTGGTGATAAATACGTGTTTAATCCGTGGACAATTTCAAACAGCTTTTCCAGAGACAAGAATACAGTACCGCTACGCAATACCGTGTGAGATCAAGAGTGAGAATAATAATGAGTTTTATTAAACAAATATTTTTCCATTACCTACTCTATTTATATATATTTTTTGTCAAACATTTGACTGGTACTGTGTGTGTGTGTGTATATAAATAATTTCATAGACGCAGTTTCAGTTAAGTTTTTTTTTTTTTTTAATTTTTTTTTTTTATTGTTTTTCTTTGGATTTTTTTTTTTTTTTCATTTAATAGAAAATGTACAGAATATGAATCTAGTCTACATTATCTCAGTAGTTTATTTGCTTATTACGGTGATGAATTTGTCGAGTTCTGTATGTTAAATATTTTCTCTCTCTCTCCTGTGCTGTGTGGAGCTCACAGTGTAACCTCATCTGTTTTCTTTCCTTCCTGTTTTTTCCTTCTTTCTTTCTTCTTCCCTCTTGTGTTTCCTGCCTCGGGGGCGGTTTTGCGTGGGCAGGTGAAGACGGCGCTGCATTCGGGTAAAGCACATCCTCGTGCCCAAAAGCCTCGCGAGCGCAAGTCTGTAAGTGCCACAGCACCGCGGGCCTCGCACAGGAGCAGAACACACACACGCACACACTTTCTGCTTGACCATGTGTGATGTGTACGTCTGAATGTCAATACATATGCATGCTTTAAGTTGCATGGCTTTTTTTTTAGTGCTTTTGTGTTTGGATTTTACTGAAGCCAAAGATCAGACGTTTGTGTTTCTGGACTGGATTATCTTGCAATTGTGAAAATTACTTATGAATAATTAAGTGTTCTAAGGGATTGATTTATTTTCTGCATAACGTTGTTTAATGAATGTCATTTTAATAGAGGATCGTTCAAGTCAAACTGGGACTTTTGATTGTGCTTGGATCCCATCAAGGTAGAAAGTTTTCTCAGGACTACCTTCTTCATGCCTGAAACACCGGCCTCCCAGGAACTCCCCAAACATGTGGAGATTATATACATTGTAGTGAGGTCAGGACTGTACGGGGGATGTGACAATAACTCCCAGCTGAGTTCCTGTAATGTGCAAGTGGTGTCAGTGAATGATTGTGTGTACAGTTCACACACACAGATGCGTCTCTTGTGCAAACTTGCGACAAGTTGTCCATCGATTTTCAACGACGAGGTGTTCCACTTGCAAAATGTTCACAGGTGTTTTACTGCGGCTGTGGTCTTCACTCTCAAGAAATTTCATCAGAAATCCCGGTTTGATTTTTTTTTACTGATTGTTTTGCCATCCTGTGGTGCTCTATGATCTGTATTCTGCATTTATGGTTAAGAAATCATATTCCTCCTGTGAAGTAATCCAAGTTAGAGCCAAAAAAAAAAAACCACACTTTGTGGAATTGAGCCAGCTGTCGATCTGATACTACACGCTGTTCTTCTTTTCTTTCACTGCTCTGCCAAGGAAAGCATAAACTCCAACCTCAAATGATTTTCCCAAAAGTTAGACGTTATAAACTCGCCTCGTTTTTTTTATTTATTTATTTTTTGGACATTTCTCATCGGTGCTTGTGCTACATGCCCACATAATGCTAATGCTCAGGTCATTTGGAGTACATCAGATAAACCGAAACTAATCTACACATTAAGAAGCGCGCTTTGAGGTTTTGACGCCGTGTCACGCCTTCACTTGGAGTGCGGTTTTAATTTGCCTGCCTGCATGGTGTGTATTCCTGTGCATTCGCTCAGAGCTTGCGGTGTGTCTAGGGAATTTTTTGCGCTCTTATTTTTTTTGTTCCTCCTGGTCTCTAATCGTCTGTGTTTGTGTTCTTGCCTCTAGAGTCAGAATGCCAGCAAATCAGAAGATCAGAGTGGGCTGGTCTCACGTGTAAAGAGCCTTGAGCTGGAGAACAAGAACCTCCATAAAGGTGTGTGGGGGGCGGTTGGTTTTATATATTGGTGAGCACCAAATGTCTGCACGAGGACAGGAAGATCTGACCGTGATGCTCAATTATACATGAAATTATGCATTCTTAATAATAATTAAATAAATGGTTACTGAAGGTGAACTTAGGATGCAATAGAATTATGTCAAAAAGTAAAAGCCAAGACAAACTCCGCCCATTTAACCATTTATTATAAATCTCCCCTATTGCACATTTTAAGATGCAAAAATTTTCTTTAATAGTCTGGCAGACAACATGCTGCTTCATTTGAGGAAAATGTATCTAGTGACGGAACAGCATGTAATAAACGTGATTTGCATAACATTTTTTTATAGATAAAATGAATAAGGAAACGGCAGCATAACAAGCTTCCAGTATATTTCCGTTGTAATGATGGAATGTGTACTTTTTGTATGTTAGGCCACGCCCTTGTTCTTTTCGTTCCTGAGAGCCATGAATAGTATGATTAAAAAAAAAAAAAAAAAAACAAAGTTGATGATTTGCACACGACTTGACATTAGTATTGTGTTGTGTGTTCTGTTTTTTTCAGTGGTGGATGACCTGAGGGCCATGCTGTCCAAACTAGAGATCAGACTGTCCGTGCTGGAGAAGAGTTCGAGTCCGGCTCCCAAAGCCCCGGCCGCTCCACAGGTGAGGGCGGGATTAAGTGTGCTGACGCATCATGATGTTGGTGCTACTGAATGTATTCATTGTGTTTTGCGAGACACTATGCAACCTCGATTTCTCTCATCTGCTCGTCCTCTTCGTCCGTAGGCCGCCCCGGCTCCCAAACCCAGCGCGGTGGTGAAAGAAGCGGACGAGGATGACGACGTCGACCTGTTTGGCAGCGACGAGGAGGACGAAGAGGCAGAGCGCATTAAAGCACAGAGGGTGCAGGAGTACGCAGCGAAGAAGGCGAAGAAACCCGCCCTGATCGCCAAGTCGTCCATCATACTCGACGTCAAACCTGTACGCACTCGCTGTGTTCATACAAATAATTTGCTATTGTTGTTTTTAAATATTTATTACTATTAAAATTAGGGATGCTCATGTTGACCGTTTAACCATTAACCGAAAGAATGAATTTTGACTGATTATTACTCTCAGTTAAACGGTTTAAAATGTTTATATATATTTTTTTTAATTATTATTATTATTAGTAGTAGTAGTATAAAGTTTTGCGGCATAAATATGCTACACATATGCTATTTGTTAACTCACGGGGCGTTATCACGTGAAAAACTTTCAGACGTATTTTGCCGGGCAAGCAAAATGAAGCGAGCGAAAAGAAGTCACTGATTACGGAGCAGAAGTGGACATTTATATGAGAGACAATCCGTCCTCTTTGGATATTAATCCTCTTGACTGGTGGAAAGCAAATGAACAGCG
>JAQQZT010000018.1:17921916-17936991 GCA_030068275.1 Clarias platycephalus | reverse complement strand
CTCATACTGTAAAGCGACCTTGGGTATTTTGAAAGGCGCTATATAAAACTGAGACATTATTATTATTATTATTATAAGAGAAAGAAGTTAAAAGGGGATTGGAAGAATGAATGAATGAATGGATAGAAAGGACTGAAAAAAAGAAAAGAAAGAAGGAAAACCAAACAGTGGAAAAAGAGAAACAGAAACCCAAAGAAGACAGAGAATGAGAAGAGGGGCATGAATTAATCAAAGGAAGGAAAATAACAAAAAAGGGGATGTTGAGGTAAATATCAAACTGTCAAAGTCAGAGGGGAAGGGTAGAGTGTGGAGACAAAACGAGTGAGTGGGATAATTAACCAAAAGTGAAACATTTGAATTTAATACAGGACCAAGTAGATGTGATAAGGAGGGAGGGAAATCAGAAAGAGGATGTATTAATTAGCAGTCCAAAAACTGGACAAAGCATCCTTAATAGCACTCTATTTATAGTATAGTAGGTAAACACCCAAAAGGACTCTGTGAGGAATGCCAGGAAACTGAGACTCTCAAGCATGTTCTGCTATTGTGCAGCTAATGTATCCAAGAACTAGTGAGAGTAGAAAGCAATGTTAAGAGGAGAAAGAATGCTGAGTTGCATCCAAAGAACACCATACCTACTGTGAAGCATGAGGGTGGAAACATCATGCTTAGGGCTGTTTTTCTGCAAAGGGACCAGGACGACTGATCCGTGTAAAGGAAAGAATGAATTGGGCCATGTATCGTGAGATTTTGAGTGAAAACCTCCTTTCATCAGCAAGGGCATTAAAGATGAAATGTGGCTGGGTCTTACAGCATGACAATGATCCCAAATACATCGCCTGGGCAACGGAGGAGTGACACCGAACAAGTCAAAACACGAGCAGGGCAAGATTGCATTAGATGTTTTAAGGAAGGCTGATCTGGAAAATCAGCTGGGAAGATGAGGGAGGATGAGACCTACAGTTGGTGGTAATGTTACCTACTGGATTCCAACCGCTGCTAAACAACAAAGAAAGCTTGTTTACAGTTGGACGAAGTGTGTTAAAAAGCAAGATTATGTCGAAAAATTATGAATCAATGCATAAATCAATCTTAGGTAATACTTCTGGTTTCAAGGAAGGTATGCACGTTTTGAAACAAAAATGTCATTCTTATCTATTTGCATCCATCACATTCATTAGTCCTAAAAAATATTTTTATATATCTTGCTTCAGGTATATGTGAAAATGTTAGGGGGTTAAAGAAATTTGATGAGCTAAACAGAACTTCAAAATTAGTAAGACAAACAAAACATTACCTGATATCGTGTTACTGAGCAATTGCAACGCGCAAATGGATCTGTCCTGATACTGGACACTCCTTCCATACAGTAAATGTGAAATAAACTTCTCCTTACAAAAAAATAAACCTTAACCAAGTCAACGTTTCTCTGTTAATTTACTTATACGGATTATGTCAGAACATAAAATTACCCGTGCATGTCATTACTATAGAAACGATAAGGTATCCAAACAAGCGCAATAATATATATACTATAGAAGTTGTCTTGTAGCTGGAGCCTCTGTTAGAGCCGTCGTCATGGAAAACTCAACATCTTCTGAGCAATCAGAATCGAGAATGTTACAGATACAGGGTGTGAAATTCTTTAGTAAGCATATTTTATAAGCTTTTATATCTCTTTTTATTTTGCAATATTCTCTTTATTTCGATCGATAAGACTAGTCAGCCGGTGTATGTTTTATTCCAGTATAAGGAATTAAGTTTTATATTATTAAATATAATAATAATAAAAAATTAAGTTAACACAACCTAAGGGCAAGTTATAGTACCTAACTTCCTAACCTAGCTAAAATGAAAATCTGGCACTAGATGGCAGCATTACGATTTTTCCTGTTCGCTTTGAAGCGTTTAACGTCTGCAAAACTCTAAGTGCATTTCTCAAGACTGTTAGTGCAAACAATGCAACACAATCAATTACTTGTAAAAGCCTGTAATTTGCTAAAAGAGTTCTTAGTTTAACCTTAGAGAATTTCACTTTTGATTTGAGGGAAAAAACAACAACAACCTGTAATCGTTAATGCGCCATTAAGTCAATTAACTAGAATTATATTCGTGTACTACACTGCAAATACCTATTCCCATACAGTAAATCGTGAGATGTTTATCTTACAAATAATTACAAAAAAAGGCAAAGTTGCGAAACAGGTTGTAAAATAAGCGTTTTTGTTCTTTATTTAAACTCCATCACAAACCTTGTTATTCAAACAGCTTCTTTTCAAAACGCAGGTTTGGTTCATCGTCTCATTCGTCGCTTCATCAACAACAATGTGCGTTTTTAAAGTGAAAACATGCAAACGTCTTGCCAGCAGCAAGCTGCGTTACAGTACATCACTATTCTCTAGTGCAATTATTTAAATAAATAAATCATCGATTAAAAATTACATTCCAATCTTTTAAAAGAAATCTACAAACAATACAACGAGACTGACACAGCTATTATATCAGCGCAATCTTGTCTGTTATATAGTCATACAGCAGTTTTCATATCGTTTTTCAAGCTTGGGATCCTGTTCCTATACTGAACTTGGTCAAATAATAATAAAAAAAAAAAACTAAAATAAATCTTTATACGGAATACATATGCAGCTAGGTCAAATGTTCCCTTTTAAGTTAAACACATGCTGTGTGTCAGTTCAGGGTAAAATACAGTATCATAAATCACAATTCATTTATAAAGAGAATTTTTCTTTTCCTTTGGTTTTGTTCTTATCCGAGGGGCCGCCTCACTTGATCTGCACAGGTTTTACCCCGGATGCCCTTCCTGTAACACCTCCTCCCATTATCTAACCAGGCCTGGGACTGGTACTGTGTGCAGCGGCTGGGTATTATGAGGCGTCAGGTTAAAGGTCTTGCCCAAGGACCCAACAGTGTCGACCTGTTGGTTGTGGTGGGGCTCGAACCCCTCTGACCCTCCGATCAGTAACGTAGAGCTCTGACCGCCTGAGCCGCCACTACATGTAATTACTTCCCACTCCATTTAATTAAATCAAATGAAATAACACACTCAACTAAGTGTGTATAAATACTTGTTTTTTTGTTCGTTAAACTAAGTACAAGTACGTTTTCATTTAGCTTTGCTTATGCCTGTAGCTGCTTTGTTTATGTCCCAACAGCTACAAATTGTTCATGCTGAGTTTGATATTAAACATATTACGGTGTTTAAACGGAGCAGAATTAGAGGGTGCCATTAAAAATGAGCGCAAGTTGCCATCATCACCACAGTTTCGAGCGCTCACACAACTCTAATGCCCGACAGGTTTTCTCTACGATTGCGAATACTTGCAGTGTGTGTGAGTGTGTAAGTGAGTGTGTGTGCAAAATTCCTGGCACCTTACGCCCGATTTAAAGACCACGCCCACTGATACTGCTGGTGTGCTCAGACGAGTCACAATCGTCCTCTCTGTTAAAAATACAGTGTTTTGTCAGTATTTATTTTTAATAGGATGATGCTGTAGTGGCTTTTTATTCGGATGTTTTCAAACATTTTTATGAGCAAATGGACTTGTTTTTTTTTTTTTTTTGATAAATAAACAGTACTAGCATCCCTAGTCTCCATGCATGTCTCTGTGATTTCGTTTTCAAGATTTTCCCCAGTTTCTCCCTCTAACATACTGACTGAACATAAATATTAATAATAAATAAAATGTGCTTAGATAAATAAAACAACGCCGATCGTCACTTGGTCTTCTCGTCTAAGCCGCATTCGGCTCTCAGCGCCTGACTGCTAGCGGAGATGAAATTGATCCAGTGCTGAAGGTCCTCTGTGATCTCAGGACATTCCACCTAAACAAAAAAAAAAAAAAACAGACATGTTACGAGAACTCCTAACCTGTGAGCGTACAAACGTCCGAACACTTCGACTCGAATCCGGGTTTACCTTCCTCTTGCAGATGTGCTGCAAAACCTCCTCGGGCGTGCTCCGGGTGACGTTCTGCCTGCACAGGAGGACGGCCGAGATGAAGCCGTCGGACTTGGAGACGAAGCGCTGTTCCATAAAGAAGGACTTCTCGTCCCAGGCCACGATGCGGCTGCGCAGCTCGAACGCCTCTCCGAGTTCGAGCGAGCGCCGATAGCGGATGGTCAAGGCCCCGACCACCATCCTGGCGCCGAGCGTGTGATAAGCCTTGAACATCCCATTGCGAGTGTAATAGGAGAGTCTGGCGAAGTCGCACTCCCTCAGATAGCGGGAGTTGTTCATGTGGCCCATGTAGTCGATATCGTGGGGCAGCACCCGGCCTTGGACGACCTGCTCAGCCAACACGTCTCGGATCGGGGCCTGAAACAGGTACTTCAGGACCGCCCAGGCTCCTCGTACGAAGTACCAGAAGTCAATGGTACTGAACAGCACCAGCAAGCTGAGCAGAACCCACAGCAACATTTTTCTGAAATATAAAACAGAATCACGTTAATATCTCTCATTTATGAATGTATCATGAATTACATCATTTCATTAAAAAATTTATTTTAGGACATTATGCAAAACCACGTTTTAGTCATTAGATTGTGGACCTCATATACCAACAGAAACCCCACCACAGACTGAACTCCCAACTCCGCCCAGTTCTGCCATTTTATGTGCACCGATAAACTACAGTAAATAATATGAATAATTTTTTTTTTTAATTGCTAGGATAAGTGTTTAAGCTAACCTAGCCTTCTTTAACTCGTAGTCGTTTTTGGAGTTTTATATCAGCAAAACATGGAGGATATCGTCATGAATTAACACCCTTACCTCACACTACCAGTCAAAAGTTTGGACACCGTCCAACTCCATGTTCTATGCTGATTTATATTTCTCTCTACACTGTAAAACAATGCTGAAGGCGTCCAAAAATATACAATAATCTCCATCTGATAATGAAATGTGTCTGCTAATTATGCTTTCTAATCTAAGAACGGAATGAAAACAGAAAGCAGCGAGTGTGACAAAGTAAGCAGAAGAACTCGTACTCTAAAACCTAACAACTGTTTTACTGTGCAAGATGCCATTGAAAATTTTTTTAGAAGTAAAACAGCTGTTATGTTTTACTGAGCGTGCTGGAGAATATTCCGGAGGTCTTCTGCTAACTTTGTCACACTCGCTCCTTTCTCTTTTTCGTGCAAAAACCCAGGAACCTACATTAGAGGTTTGTTTCCATCTGAAAACTGCTCTGTCATGAAATATGTTGTTTTCTTGTCAGCATGCAATATGCAGTGTTATTTATTTATTTTGTCAAGTTATATTTGGAAATAGTGAATGGTTTTGTTCATAATAATGCAGACATGCTAAACATGTATAGCAAAACTTGTACTACAGATAATAAATGTGGTGCCTAAGACTTTTGCACAGTACTGTAGATAAACCTGTTCCAGACTGCTTGTTTGTATTTTTAATGGCCTCTTGTCAGTTGTTTTTTAGCCACGCCCCCAGTGGCACTTTATATTCTCGCAAATTCTTATACGCAGAACTTGAATGTTTCTAAAGTTGTGATTCGGCTTTTAAGCAGTTGGATCTCTTGTACGCTTAATGATGTCGAGACAGACACTGCTAATGAAGGCTCTACTTATCATGCTAACTCTTGTTATTTTAAACCACAATAAGTTTTTGGGGCTGGAGTTTGGCGTATATGGTTGGAAATGGGTGGCACTTAAAACTAATGGAAAACTATTAGGATCTTTACGGCATAAAAAAACTTTATATTTAAAAAAAACTAAATATTATACAGTGCAAATACCATTTAAGTACCATGATATTTTGGGCCACGCTCCACACTTTTTTTGTTGGAAATTCTCAGAATTAAAGTTACCAACTGGTACATCAAGGTTATATATCGTAGTATATACACAGATCAGCCATAACACCATGACCACCTGCTTAATGTCGATCAGGTCCCCATTTGCTGCCAAACCAGACCTGGTCTCCACTAGACCTCTGAAGGTGTGTGTGTGGTGTCTGGCACCAAGCCATTGATAGCAGATTCTTTACACGCTGTACTGTATGTTGTGAGGTTTGGCCTCCATGGATCAGACCTTCTTCTCCACAGATGCTCAAGTGGATTGAGATTTGGAGAATCTCGTCTTGTTGTGTTCCTTAAACCATTCATGAAGCACTTTGCAGTGTGTCAGGGCCAAAAACCAATGTTCAGGTAGGTGGGACGTGTCAAAGTAACTTCCACATGAATGCCAGGACCAGTGCCATGTCTTTACCAAATAAAGTGAGGCACATGCACACAGCCATCCACATGATTCATCAAAAAAGGCCACCTTCTTCCATTGGTCCATTTTTCTTTTCTATTTCCAATAACTTTCCAACAAGGTACACAATGTGCACTTGCTGCCTAATATATTCCACTCACTTCCAGGTGCCATTGTAATGAGAGATAATCAATGTTATTCTTCACCGCTCCATGGTCAGAATGTTACGGCTGATCGGTGGACGTACCTATTCACATAGAAAGAGGGACGCAGTGAAGCCTTCAAAGTAATTTGAGCCATGTAATTGGACTACTGGTGTATGTTTCAAAGCGTATTCAAGTACACCATGTGCATGTTCCCAGATGAAAGTCATTAAACTAAAGTTAGAAAACGTCCACTATAATAGTTTAGTACCACTTCAGCAACAACAGTACTGTACAGTGAATGTACAGTCAGGTAACTTGATTTCTCAAAATAGTGATGAGAACGATTTAAAGGGTTTAAAATAGGGCACTTAAAAATGACCTTAGTGCCTCATATAGAGAATATCTCAAAGTTTAAAATGATATATCTGTAATTTATAGATCTAGCATCCATGTGCATTTTTTTTTTCTAATATAAATAAAGTTTTTCAATTTATTTCAGACCCAGATGGCCTGGAAACTAGCACTAGACTAAAACTAGACCTAGTGTAACACCACTTGACTTTTCTTCTTCTTTTCTTTTTTGGAATCGACCCAAAACAAGCCATGCAATAAAGGAGGAAATCATCTCTGCATGGTACCTTAGCATCAGATTTGCTTCACCGAATCATATATCCCCACCGTGTCATGACTCATATTATGAGTCAGGGCCAAAAAAACTAAAGATTTTCTAAAGATCACCTTCAACTCTGATTACAGCAACCAGTGTGGTGGACAGGTCATGTGTGGAAATGCTCCCAGAACCACTCATTCACAATCTGAGTCCTGGAACATACCCGTGCCATCAGGAAAGAAAAACTCCAAAGATGTGCTAACCTGGTCATTCAGTACATTCAGGTCGTCAGCTAACTTCATTTTATTGGCACATAACATTGCTGAGTCTAGACCTGAGCAACTGAAGCAACCCCAGATCATAACGCTGTCTCCAGAGACCTGTACAGTGGACACCACGCATGATGGGTGCATCGCTTCATGAGCTTCCCTTCTTACACTGACATGCCCATCGATCTGGAATCTGAACTCATCATGACCTTTTCCCATTGATCCAAAGTCCAATCTTTATGCTCCCTATCAAACCGAAGCGGTTTGTTCTGATAAGGCTCACTAACAAGTGATTTTTTCTTGAAGATGCTCTTACTTTCACTATTAAACATAGTACTGGTGTTAGTTGTTGTGTTTGCTTGATGCTGCCCAATAATTTGCCCCTTCTGAAATGGCAACCTTTTTTTTTTTTTCCTTTGCCCAGGCAGTGTAGCTTCAGCACTGTACTCATAAAAGTAATAATACATACTTGGACTTCTGCTGTACTTCTAATCAAAATCCTTAGCAAAAGTGGATTGAATGCACCGTGTGCTCCTTTTCAGATACACTATATGTACAAATGTATTTGGCCAAATCTGCAATGAAATGACATTGTATCCAGATACATACACTTCAATATGGAGTCGGTCCCCCTTTTGGAGTTATAAAAGCTTCCACTCTTCTTGGAAGGCTGTCCACAAGATTTTCTGTGGGAATTCTTGCCCATTCATTCTGTAGAGCATTTATGAGGTTAGGCACTGATGTTGGACGAGAAGGCCTGGTTCGCAATTTCAGTTACAGTTCATCCCAAAGGTGCTTGATGGGGTTGAGGTCTCAGGGCTCTGTATTAGGGCCAGTCAAGTTGTTCCATATGGAACTCATCAAACCATGCCTTTATAGTCTTTGCTTTGTATGCTGTTGGAAGCATAGCATTTTTCAAGATTTCTTGATCTGCAGAAGCATTAAGACTGGCCTTTCACTGGGGATAAGGGGGCCTGAGTGAAGCACCTGAATTCAATAATTAACAGGTTTGGCCAAATACTTTTGTCTATATAGTATGCTAAAGATGTAGCCTTGAAAGGAGGACATTTTAAATTTATATATATGTATATATAAATAATGGCACCTAAAAACACAGCCACATGTTTATTTATTACATGTGTGTATTTATTTATTTGGCCTTCATCACAGATCTCTCACACACACCTATGAGGAAGTCTCCCCCCCCATTCTTCCTGATGATTAAATGACTTTCAATGAATATTGTATAATCCAGCAAACAAGCAACCTTGACTGAAACCCTGCTTACAAACTTTACACATTCATAACTAACCCTTTACTTGTCTGTTAGAAACTAGAAACTGCCTCTCATTTTTCAACCACAACATCACAGTAATTACTACAGACCTCCAGAACTCTGGAATAAATAAATTCTCCACAAGGGTAAAGGCCTGTTTACATTATAAAGATTTATATTAAAGCCATAAACATTATCATTAAGAAAATAACTCTTATCCTCATCAGCTGCATCAGTAACACGAGATGAGATGAGATGAGAGCAGCATGCTAATCCCACAGCTCGTTCATTTATTAACTCAAGGCTAACCGTGTTCCACTGTGATTAAATATTCCTCCAACATTATTTCTAATAAACAAATTCACACCTTAACCGTGTCGCATTGATTGTGTCTATCATTAGTGACGTAATATTTCTTTCTTATGAACGCATTTTCGTGTACTCACGCTAATGGAGGGAAAGCCGGCTGCAGCAGAGTGATACTTCCGCGATTCGGTGCGATGGGCGTCACTGAAAGTCACGTGACCGACGCACCTGCCAATGAGCTCCCTGCAAACGCCACAAGCGTTCCTGACAATCCCGCCCCTTTCTCTAAGCCCCTGAATCAGTGTTTCTAAGGTAACACGCGTCACTAAGGTATGAAATCCATGTGACGCCGCGATTCTGACGTTCATGACGTCACTGTAACGTCTGTGGGTATAACGTTAGCATATAATAGCATAAATATTGGGTTATACACAGAGGTGGAAAGAGTAATACAATTTTGTACTCAAGCAAAAGTAGTTACTTTAGTGAACTTTTACTGAAGTACAAGTAAAGTTACCCTTATAAAAATCTACTCAAGTAAAATAAAAAGTAGCTCATTAAAAATTTATTCGGAGTAAAAGTTAAATTTTTTTAACAGCGGGGGTGGGATGGGGGATGGAACACCGTTGCATAATAAATCTGTTCCCTTTGCTGTGCTTGAAATCAAAGTGGTGGCTTAAATATGACCAGGTGTTTGCTTCATAAGAATTTGTTGGCATTTCACGTTCAGCTGGTTCTGCATCACTGGCATCTGTTTTGTCCGTCTCCATCGTTCTTGTGAATTTAGCGCGTTTGTTCTTCCCCATCAGTTCTTCCCCATCAGTTCGTCCATGAATCAATCAGTGCAGAGGTTTCCGGGTGCAATTTTTTTCCTTCCCAGTTGTATCATTTGTATTATTTTTCATTCATTAATTTTTGCTCAGTAGCAAATATGGATTTAAAATGTAGTGAAGTACAATACTTTAAGCAAAACATACTTAAGTAAAAGTAAAATTACAGATTTTAAAAACTACTTTAAAAAGTAGAAGTACACAATCTACTCAATTACAGTAATGCGAGTAACTGTAATTCATTACTTTCCACCTCTGGTTATACATTGCTTGTTCTTTCGGTTACTCTCGGCGAGGGGTGCCCACAGCGGACTAATCTGATTCGCACACAACTGGGTGCAGGTTTTACGCAAGATGCCCCTCCTGACAGAACCCTTTTTTTTAAAAATCCGGGCTTGGGACCAGCTCTGCATGCAGTGGCTGGAGTTTGGGCATTGGCTGGAAATCGAACCCAAGCCAATGCCCATGGAATCTGGACTCATCAGAACACACCACCTTTGTCCATTGCTCCAAAGTCCAATCTTTATGCTCCCCAGCAAACTGATGACTTTTCTTCTCATGTGTCTAACAAGTGGCTTTCATCTGTTTAGTCCCAATCCTGTTCATTTCTCAACACATTGTGTGTGAATATGGAAATACTTTTACTAGAGTTTTTACTGTTGATGCAACTTCTCATTGTGATTATTTCCGACCACATTTCTTCCACAAAGCTGAAGGGTCAGCACTATCCTTTCAGGTTTTAACAATGTGTTAATGGCTTCTTAACCCAGTTCGTCAAATCTCCTTAGTTGTTTTCTTTGCTTGACCCAACTAAATTTGTCCCTTCTGAAATGGCAAGTTTTTTTCCTGCTGGACAGTGTATACTTTCAGGTGCTATGAAGAAAAACACCCAAATCATTGAGATCCTAAAGAATGCTCCACACAAAGTCAGATAAGAGGTATTTATAAAATAAATTTTGCTCTATATTAAACCTTTTATAATCTTAAAGTAAAAATAAGAAAAAAAATGTTTTAATTCGTTAAGCTGAAGCTCAACAAAGGATGACTGATGATTCTGCAACAGATTGTTGCAGAACAGATTCTGCGACTGATGATGATGATGATGAACAAATAAAGGATGTTTAGCACAGCTGTCAAACTGCCCACTCTCTTTTTTTCGTATGTGTTCTAAATGTGTTCAATTTATGAATGAAAACTGCTAATCAAAAGTCAGACCATTAGTCAGGGCTATTTTATTCTTCATCAGAACATAATGGAAACTGTGAAAACACACCAGCGACGTTTACAATGACGTCCTGGTGACGATAACCGGTGATTCACTTTGTTTGTTGCTAAAAAGTTAAATGCTTCGTTCCAGCAACATATAATGTTGAAAAATACACTGTAGGAACGATCGGCACAAAATATTCCAGCTGTGTGATTCAACCGATTCACATATAAATGATTCACTGAATCACATTCCAGTTTAAATTAGATGCATGTCCCATGTGTTTATTAAAACCTTTAGCAGGTAAACACAGACTCGTGTCGATCCTCATTCGCCTTTCTTCTCCAGTCCGCTCTCGGCCTTTAAAGCCTGGCTGCTCGCCGTTATGAAGCTGATCCAGTGCTGCAGCTCCTCAGGAAACTCAGGAACTTCAACCTGTTAAGAGCGTCAGAAGCTAGGATCAGCAAATCATAGTTTGGTATAGAGCTGCACGATTAATGCAAGTGTCACGATCTTGATTCATACATAAACGCAATCTCATTTCAATCCCAGATTTCTGTATCAGTCACACTCATTAGTCCTCAACAAGCCAATCAGTTTACTTGGTAGAGCTGGAGAACTATGCCAAAAACCTGGGTGTAAAATGCTTAAACACTCTCTTGCGCTGTCAAACTCTCACCTGCTGTGTGCTCAGACTGTATTTCAACTTTCTTTCCTCAATGTCAAACATTGTGTTAGCTCAATTCCAGCCAATCAGAGGCTACAAGAGGGACAATACCAGCCAATCAATACTCTCCGATCAGAGTCACAGCTATAATTTGTATATAACGGTATCAGTTAATTAAACCTGACATGCTGATTCTAGCGTTACACAGAGACTCTGAGAACAGATTGAAAGCTACAGAAAAGTTTACCTGAAGTGTGTTATGACCAATAAAATCTTTGACAATAAATTCTATACCGTAATTTATGTATTTTGTTATTTTAATTATTTATGTAATTACAAACTACCTAACAAACTGACATTTACCTTATGTTTACATTGTTGTTATTATAATGCATGAGATGATGAAGTGTTGTATTGTCCAAAAGGTACAGGTGCTATTTCTTAGATATTTACAGCCTTGCAAAAGTATTCATACATCTTGAACTTTTCCACATTGTCATGTTACAATATCACCAATATAAATCTATTTTATTGGGATTGTATACGTTCAACCATAGTTTTTTTTTTTTTAAATACTTTGTAGAACCATCCTTTTAAAAACCCACAAGTCTTTAATGGTATGTCTCTACCAGCTTTGCACATCCAGAGAGTGAAATTCTTTCCATTCTTCTTTGAAAAATAGCTCCAGCTCAGTTGGATTGGATGGAGTGCGTCTGTGAACAGCAATTTTCAAGTCTTGCCACAGACTATCAATAGGATTTAGGTCTGGACTCAGCCATTCTAACAGATGAATATGATTTGATCTGAACCATTCCATTGTAGCTCTGGCTGCATGTTTAGGGTCGTTGTCCTGTTGGAATGTGTCTTTTGCAGACTCTAACAGGTTTTCCTCTAAGATTTCCCTGTTTTTGGCTCCATCCATCTTGCCATCAACTCTGACCAGCTTCCCCGTCCCTGCTGAAGAAGAACATCCCAACAGCATGATGCTGCCACCCCCATGTTTCACAGTGTTAGTTGTCCGACACGCAGAGCTTGCATTAAGGCCAAACAGTTCAATTTGGTCTCATCTGATATGAGCACCTTCTTCCACGCATGCTGTATCCCCCACATGGCTTGACACAAACTTTTAATAATGGTTTTCACTCTTCTTTAAAGGCCAGATTTCTGGAGCAGCATGACTAATAGTTGTCCTGTGGACAGATTCTCCTATCTGAGCTGTGGATCTCTGCAGCTCCTCCAGAGTTACCACGGGCCTCTTGGCTGCTTCTCTCCTTGATTAATGCTCTCCTTGCCCTGTCTGTTTAGGTGGACTATAGATGTCTTGGTAGGTTTGCAGTTGTTCTGTACTCTTTCCATTTTCAGATGGTGGAGTGAACAATGCTCAATGAGATGTCCAAAGCTTGTTTTTTTTTTTTTTTTTTTTTTTTTTTAAATAATCCTGCTTTAAACTTCTCCTCAACTTTATCCCTGAGCTGCCTGGTGTGTTCCTTGGGCTTTACGATGCTGTTAGTTCACTAATGTTCTCTACCAAACCTCTGAGGGTTTCACAGAACAGCTGTATTTATACTGAGATTAAATTACACTCGTATGACAATACAAATGTATGACATAATTTTCAGATTTTTAAATGGTATTATGGTTAACATTCTATTTTCGTCCATTCGTTCTCACCTTCCTCTTGCAGAGGTGCTGGAGGATTTTATCTGGGCTGCCCCGCACCACGTTCTGTTTGCAGAACATCACGGCTGCCACCATTCCGTCCTTATTGGACACGAAGCGCTGCTCGAGGTAGAAAGCCTTCTCGTCCCACGTGACGATACGCGTGCGCAGCTCGAACTTTTCGCCCACGCACAGGGGCCGTCTGTAGCGTACGGTGGTCGCACCCACCACCATGGTGGCCCCCAGGGCCCTCGCGGCCTTCAGGACGCCGTTGCGGGCGTACAGGGAGATGCGGGAGAAGTCGCACTCGCGCAGGTAGCGCGCGTTGTTCATGTGGCACATGTCGATGTCGTGGAGAAGCACGTGGCCACCGAGGGCCTGCTCCGCCGTGATGTCGAACACCGGAGAGAGGAACCAGGCTCGGAGCAGGACGGCCGCGAAGCGAAGGTAGTACCACACGTCCAGGAAGCAGAAGAGGATCAGCAGGATGGCCAACATCCATAACAAGAGGTCGTCCCTGTAACGAAGAAACACCACTGAACAAAAATAAATGCTTCATTAATCACTATAATTAAAGTCAAACTTTTATTTTGAGATAGACCTGCACCACCTCTGACAGACACTAGGGGGCGAATTCGAATGACTCGACAAGATGTAACATTTAAATGATTCAAAACTGCACTTTTGATAAAATAAAAAGAATAAATAAATAAATTTTTAAAAAATCACAGCGATTAAACCACATCAGAATGTGTTTCAGAGGGTAATGAATTTGTAAAGGAAGTTCCAAAGGTTAAGCTCTTTCTACTGTTACAGTACGATACACTACTAAAGAGGTTTAAGTAGTAGGCCACGCCTCCTACTGGACCTGCCACACCCCTTCATTGGGACTGAGAGGCGCCGTCTCCATCACTTAGACTGAGAAGTAAGAGCAAAAGGAACACGATAAAGGAAAATGTATTTGGAAATCTTCATGAATAATTAACAACATGAACTCTAAGATGTATGTGTGTGTGTGTTAGAGTTTACTAACACAGACACACCCTTATCGATCGGCTCCCAAATTTTCCCCTGATTCACTCTGCTGAAAATCGTTGAAGCTGTAATTTTATTAAGACACCGCTGCACTTAATTGAACCCATGAATCTTTAGTGAGGTTTAAAACCGAATCCAATCACAGGGCTACAATTCCTTTACACAATTTGCACAGTGGAGGAAAAAAAAAAAAAAAAAAAGATAAAAATGCTGTTCCTGTTAACAATCCATCAGGTTTACCACGTGACTCGGGTGGCTCGTTAGGTTAACGAGTCCATCGAGCATACCACACGGCTCGCTGCTCGACACAAGCGTGGAGGCGGACGCGAGAAACACAGGACGGACGAGTTCAGCCGGAAGGAGCTCCGTGATAAACGGGGCCCACTCAAAATTAGTGTGTGGAATGAGATTTGTTCCACCACGTCTCAAATTGGCACGCTGACTCATTTCTCACTGGCCTGCAATACTACAAAATATATATATATATATATATATAAAATAATAATAATAAAAAAAAAATAATAATAATGTATCCATGTGGCAGTGAGAGGGGCAGTAAAATACAACCATCAAGAAACTCCCTCACACACACTCACACACTAATAAACCGGTCTTTCTTTGCGATCTCCAAATCCTCATGCAGCATTTCACACACACACACAATTTTACAAGACAGCATGGACTAATCATTACAGTTCAATCTGCAAGGACTGTACATGTTTAAGAGCCAATATCAAAATTTTGTAAACGAAAAGTTTACACAAGTTTATTTATTTACACTTCTCCACACAGATTATTTCCGTTTTTAGACACCATATCGGTTATGAATCTGTCTC
>JAQQZT010000018.1:17870224-17890694 GCA_030068275.1 Clarias platycephalus | reverse complement strand
AGTAAGTAGTTAAGCCTTTATATGTCACATATACATGCACAGTGAAATTGTTTCTTCGCATACAATATCCCAGTGTACTCAGTCTGTCCTGATACACCGCCCCTGGAGCAGATAGGGTTAAGGGCCTTGCTCAAGGGCCCACCAATGGCAATCTAGTTAGAGCTAGGGCTCGAACCACCGACCTTTCGATCAGTAACTCAATAGCCCTCTGAGCTACCACTGCCCCGGGTATGAGGTATGAGAAGGAGGATAGAGCGAGAGAAGAGAGAGTTCTGGAAGATAGTGGATGAAGTAAAAAAGTGAACATTGGAAAAAAAAAAACAAGAAAGAAATAGAGAGAGAGAGAGAGAGAGAGGTGGAAAAACATCAGCACTGAAAGCAACAAGAACAAGAAAAAGGAAGAGCCTCAGAGAGGAGAGAGGGGTGAAAAGAAATTGAGATAGACAAAAGTGCAGCAGAGTGTGAAAAGAAATTATCAATGAAGAAATTAAAGAATGTAAGTAAGGTATGAGAAGGAGGATAGAGAGAAAGAAGAGAGAAAGAGAGAGAGAGAGAGAGAGCCCTGGAACATAGTGAGCATTTAATGAAGCAAGAGAGTGAAAATGGGAAAAAAGAAAGTATTCAGCATCACCAATATTCTAATCACCGGTCTGATCATTCAAGATTCAAGAGTTTAATTGTCATATGTACTAGTGCAAATTAAATTCTTACTTTTGTTTACTCGTCTGAGAATGATAGTGTAGAAGGGGGGGGACAGGCATAATTTACAACACAAAAAATGTACAAAAGTACAGTATATACAGTATACTATATTCATAAGTATGATGAAAACATGAGCAATAGCAGCTTTAAAAAAATTTATATGAAAAAAAGGAAACGAAGGAACCGTATTCTATTTGAAAATCATGTGGCATCATCTGCACCTGTTTCTCACTTAAGTGTAAGTTTTTTTTTTTGGTTCCTGCTTGAATTATTCAAAGGTCACTGTGTGGCTCAACAAACAAAAAACATTCCTCTGAACCTGCTCAGGTACATGGACTGGACTGGAAATGAGAGCTAAAATGAGACAGGAAACAATGTCCTTCATTCAAGCCTGGAGAACTCAAGACTCCATTAAAAATACTAGAAAGTTTGAAACTTTCGAAGTAAACTATGAAGAAATGTGTGTGTGTGTGTGTGTGTTTTGTCAGCACTACAGTTTTATACTTTGGCTCAATTAGCAGATGGAAAATTATAAATGAAACAGGAGACTGAAAGAAAGAAAAGATAGAAGAGCGTTCTCAAAGATGAACATGCGAAAAAAGAAAGAAAGAGATTTTAAGAAAGAAATATTAAACCAGAAGAATGGGAATAAAAAAAGAAGACAACATTGTGATAATAAAGATTTTCAAGTGTGATGAAAACAAAGAGGTTGTAATTGAGAGTCCTGTAGGAGGAAAAAAGAAAGAATGAATTAATAAAAGATTGTGAAGCTGAAGGAAAACCAAACGATAAATGAGAAAGAGTGTGATGAAAAGAAAAAGAAAGAATAGAAGAGAATGAGACAAGAAATAAGGAGAATAAGGAGAATAAAAATACAGAGGAAAACTGAGAGGATAGAGGACAGTACATTAAAGTGAGAAGAGAATAAGGAAAAGGAATAAAGGAAAAGAGGAGAGTGTGAAGGTGAAGAGGGGTGAAGCAGACCGAATGGAAACACGAACAAATGAAAAATAATGTGAAAATGAGACAGAAAAATGGACGAGGGAGAAAAAAAAGCAAAAGAGGGTGAGAGAAATGAAAGATGGATATGATGGATAGTCCGAGAAGTTGCGAAGGAGATGAGAGAAATAAGGAAGGAAAGAAAGCAAAGCAGAAGGAGAAAAAAAAGGAAGAAGTAGCCAAGGTGAAGAAAGAGAGGAGATGAATGAGTGTGTAATGAAAAAGAAATGGAGCAAAAGAGATGAATGGAGAAAGACAGTGATAAAAAGAGAGCGTATTGAGAAACAAAACAGGAGAAAAACAGGCATGGACAAAAGGAGTGCAATGAGGGAAAGGAAGGGAATTAATAGTGAGGAGGAAAGATATTTGGATGGAGGCAAGCACAATAAAGGAGGAGAAAAAAAATCGAAAGTAGGAGGGAAAGACAGAGTGAAGAGAGAAGGGAAGAAAAATGCAGGAGGATGCAGGAGGGGGAGCTGAAAGATGATGGAAGAAGTGAGAGGAATGGTGGGAGGAATAAAAATGAGTGAAAAGAAAAATGGAAGCGAGGAAACATGGAAGAATGAAGAGGATGGAGGAGTGAGGGAAAAAAATTAAAGAAGAGGGATAAAAGACAGGAGAAGAGTAAGAGTGAGGAAATGAAAGAGAGAGGGTTATGGGAGAGGAGAGAGAGAGACAGAATAATGAACTAGGGAAACTGATCTAAAGGAAGGAAAAAAAGATGAGGATAAGACAGGAGACGGGAGGAATGGAGCAGGGAGAGCGCGCTGGAAGAGTGCAAAGCCGCCTCTCATGTAGATGGATGCGCGGTGACAGGAAGTGAAGAGGTGAAGCATTTCCCTATCCAGCTCATCAGACTGGAAAAGGAAGTGAGGAAGTAAAAGTGATCCCATGTCAACAGCGGCGAGCATTAAACCTGAAACATTCTGTAAAACAGCATTGTAACAATACAGTCAGTGCAGCAGAAATTAATAATAAACCACTCGGAAAATAATCAAAAGTGAGAAACATTTTTTTTTATATTTATTGAAGTAAAATATAATGTATTGTACAGTATGTTTGTTTATACTCTGTATAAGAGCAAGGGAGGAAACAGCTGGAATGGGATGTTTAACAAAAATGGTCAAGTGTCCACATACTTTTGGCCATATTGTGTAGTTACATTTGTGGGAAAAAAGGGGGGTTGAAACAACCACATCCATCAATCATTGGTCTGAAAAATTTAGATTTTGAGAATTACTTTCTAAATTATTATTATTATTATTATTATTATTATTATTATTATTATTATTATACAGTGCTGTTCAAAAGTTTTGATCACCCCTCGTTTCTACTTATTAAATGAAATGAAATGATGTAGATTAAATTCAATAAATGGAAACACATTCTGCAAAGTGCCAGATCGTAAAGATAAAATAAAAAATTTGGCTGTTTATGTAACAACCTCAGCAGCGACCTCATTTCCTCTCTCGTCTGTTCCAACCACTCAGCATTCATCATCACCAGTATCCTAATCACCGGCCTGATCATCTGTCATCATCTGCACATGTTTCTCATTGGTTCATCATTAAGTTAGATGTTTTATTTCCTGCTTGAATGATTCAAAGGTCACTGTGTGGCTTAACAACCTCCTAAGGTACAAGGTAAATTGAGAGGCAAAAAAAAAGTCCTTCAGGAGGCCTGGAGATCTAAAGACTATATTGAAAATGCAAGAAAGTTGGATGTAAACTATGAAGCATTTCAGGGGTTCAAGACTTTTGTACAGTACAAGACTTTTGCACTTTTTTGTTGTTGAGTCCAAATCTTTAGAAAACATTTCCTCAGCACTACAGTTTCATACTTTGGCTCAATTAGCACCCCGCGGCTCAGGTGTTTAAAAATCCCATGCACGTCTCCAAACATATGGGTTTGTTTGGTTCACTTCCTGCAGTCAGGTCGATTCAGAGCCGAATCGCTTTCACGCTCAGGTCGAACCGTGCAAGAGTTTGATTGGAACCATACTGAGACCATCTTGCTGAGACCCACCTGACCACTTATTTTGAAGTCCACCAGAGTTTGCTTGTTGTGCTCTCACTTGTATATGATGATCCTCACGGGAGAGGCAAACACAGCGGTGTCTGAATCAAATGGAGTAAATATTGCATATGTGAAAGTGCTGTGCGAAGTGTATCTTGAGCCTCTCCTCATCTCATTTCTTTATATTTTGCTTCCAATCCGTCAGACTTTCTTGGATGTTTAATGTAAACTTGAGGAATAGTTCTCTAGGTTTCCTGAGGGAATTTTTCAGCTCGCTTTTTAAGTCCAGTCCCTGGACCTGAGAGGAATGCTTTTCTTTTCTTAGTTTTTTTTAAAACCACACACTGTGACCTATGAATCGTTCAAACATAAAAAAAAAAAAAAATAATCAAATTTCAGGCATGAACGAGTGAAAAACTAAACAGGTGTAGATGACGAGAGATGCTCAGGCCGGTGATTAGTACATTGGTGATGCTGAATGATGAGTGGTTGGAACAGATGAGAGGGGAAATGAGGCTGCTGCATAAACTAGCACTTTTAAAATCACTTTGAAATCCCATTTCTTTCTACATCATTAAATTTGATTTAATATAAACAAGGCTCAAGACTTTTGCACAGTACTGTAGATACTCTGCCATGGCAGTTCTTGTCCATGAGTGGTTAGTATAGAAACAGAATTGTATTAGAGCGAATCCACTTACTGTACAGTATATTACCCAACTGGAGTTGACGCTCATGTCAGGAATTAGTTAATAATTCAATCAATAATTCAACATTAAATACACATCTGTTTATAGATACAGTATATTGGAAAACTTGTAGCGTTTTTGCTATACACTTGTTACTATAGTAACCATAAAGTATTAATAACAAGCACATTAATATGTGACAGTCTGTGATTTGTCTTGCAGCCAGAACTACTGTCGTAGCTGTTGTTATAAAAAAATGATTGCACACTTTTCGACCAATCAGAATGCAGAATTAGACAATGCTAGACTGACAATGATAAACATATGCGCAGGTAATGTGTTCATAAGCCTCTTTGTTCTTTAGACTGTGAAATATGTCGTGCGTCTCTGAATCAAATCAAGTTGTCTTTTCAGCCTCAGTTCGAAAAACACAAGGAAGATATTGGACCCATCGAACAGGCTCATTTCCAAAAAAAATTTTTCCAGATACCGCGTATTGAATGTCAGCTTGACGACCTGTCAGTCACGGATTTGAGATACGTGCAATAAGCATGCCGTTAAGTATCAGACAGAATGGATTTTCTTGGAGAAGGGTATCGACCGCGGCAAAATGGAATCCACAGGTCACCGAGGAGAGAAGCGGTGTGTCTCGCGTGTTCAGTGCAGCTCTAGTGACTAAGAGTTCAGCTTCACTGGAAGCACAGAGCTGTGGTGTCACAGCCGGTTTGGACGTGCCGGGAATTAAATAGGCGACGATCGATCTGTTTAGCGAAGCACATGACCTGAGTGGAGATTTGCATCTTTTGGGGCTGCTAGTGAGAATGCAGGAGGATGGAATCAATCTTAACCTGTTATTTCAATCTGTTTAGTGTGTTTGTGTGTGTGTGTGTGCGCGTGTATTGATTCTCATGAACTTAATCTAAGAATGTATTTGTATTTTGATCACTTATCAGTAAGCAGCGGTTGGCCGCATTGGCCTATGACTTCACTCCAGCGGTCGTCGTTGTAGAGGAAGTTATGTTGCTCAAGGCCCTCGACCTCTCACTACCCGCAAGCGTTTGCAAGCACAGTTTGGAAATGCCAATCAATTCACGTCTATTGTACGGGAAATTGTAGTGCCTCGAGGAAACCCACCAAGCACCGGGCGAACATCCAAACTCCACGCACATAGACTAGATTTTAAACCCCTAACCCTGGAGGTCCAAGGTGACACTTCTAACCATCATGCTGCCAAATGCTTAAAAACATACAGTGTGATAAAAACCCATGATTTGGTACGACAACTACTGAGGTAGGTACAAATAAGGTACAAGTAGCTGGGGTGGAAATGAGCCCTTGTATGATTAGATTAAAATATATTATCACAAACCCATGACACTTTTCATTCCAGGTGCATATTAATAAATGTTCGCAATCTTGACATGCATTGCCAACATCTTGCTTAATGAGTCCAACCTGGAGTTTCTAATGATGCTTACTCACTGTAGCTTGACCATCTGTCCAACCATCCAATCATCCATCTATCTGTCCACACTTAAAGTTATCCATGTATCTATCCAGCCATCCTGTTACCCAACCAATCATCCACCCATCATTCCATCCACATGCTTGACATACACTGGCAACATCTTGCTTAATGAGCATTTCTGATGATGTGGTATAACTAAAAGTGATGATGATGCCTAAATGAATGTACTGTAGTTTTATGTTGACTTTATCCATCCATCTGACCATTTAACCATCTGTCCAGCTGTCTCTTCTTCCAACCACATAACCATCTGTCCATCCGTCCATTTGACAAGCTGTCGAATTCCTCCCAGCCAGTCATCCTTCCATCTATCCATCAATATGCTTTGCTGAGCAAGGAGTTTTTGATTATGTCGTCTACATACAGTAAAGTTATGATATCTAATTAAATGTACTCACTGTAGTTTTATGTTGACTTTATGCATCCATCTACCCATCTATCCATCAAACTAACTAGCTCGTCAATCTAATTTCCATTCATCCATCTATCAAACCACCTAGTTAGCATACGTCCGCCCATCCCTCCTGGCATTCATTCATTCAGCCAGTCATACAGCCATCCATCCATCCACACATCCATCCAGCCATGCATCCAACCCTTCAGCCATCCATTCATCATCAATCTGTCCACCTGTGTGTGTGTCTGTCTGTTCAGCCATTTTCACTTATTGTTTTATTCTTTTTCACCCCATGAGCTCAGGTTACTATATTTTAACATTCTCCCCATGTCTGGGTTTCCTCTGGGTTCTCTGGTTTCCTGCTAATTTCCAAAAAGTATGGGGGCTAGTGACTCTAAATTGCCCTTACATTTTAAAACCTGGCATCTCCTCCATGGGCTCCTGCTCCACTGTGACCAGGGAAAAGCATTTACGGAATATAAATGAATAAACCCATATACATTTACTGTGTACCATATACTGAACATCTGTGAGGTTTTGACACAGACTGCAAAAGTAAGAGTATTAGTTAAATTTTAAGCTTAACCTAAGCTTGGAGAAAAATGAGCTGGAAAAAAAATATGATGTTAGCTTTGGGACACATTTGGCCTTTTCTCTTGTATAAACCGTGCTGAGAATGATCAAGGCTGAGGGGCTTATAGGCCTGTGATGTATTGTGCTCGTGTGCAGACCTCTTTAATGAAAGCATTTTTTTGCACACTAGGAGATGCCAGAGAACAACAAAAAAAAAGATCAATAACCGAGTGGTGTTAAGCCTCAAAACCCTCAAAAGTACACTAATAAAGAGTTATTCACTCATCTACTGAAGTTGCTGTGGGGAAGAAAATAGGTTTAGATTTAAGATTTAGTGAAGGGTCTATTCATAAGGCTCAGCTCGGATGAGGATTATACCTTGTGTTTTATGTCATTGTTAGCAGGTGAAGTTTTCTCTGCGGAGACGTTTATTTAGCAGTTATGAAAAGAGTCTTCAGTCGGAGTGCTTTGTAGCAGTCAGAGGGTGAAGCTGAAGCTAACTTTGGGATTTCCATGACAGCCTTGTAGAAAAATAATCAGCATGGGGTGGTGGTTCAGTAGCTCCGCTCCATATCGTATCACCCTGTCACTGATTAGTTTCCTATAATGGTACGCCATGCCGGGATTTATGCCTTAATAAATAGAATATTGACAATTGAGGAACTATGTTTAGTCTAATCTTCTTTACTTTTATTTTCTCTTTCCTGTGCATCATGAAAAAAGCAGAACTAAAGACTTATTTATTTAGAATGGCTTTTAATATTTTATAATTTTATGTTTTTTCATAATTTTATCATTTTTTTATTTATTATTATTATTATTATTATTATTATTATTATTATTATTATATTTTTCATTTATATTTCCATTTATTTATTTATATATTTAAAATTATGTGTTTTATTTTGTTTTTGTATTTTTTATTTCTATTTTTATTGTCATTTTTTAGTGCTGTGAGGCACTTTGGTTCAACCTAGGTTGCTGTAAAGTGCTATATAAATAAATGTTGATGAAGAAAATCTACTGCATTCCTGGATATCACACCAAAGACCCACATATCTCACATGCATGTGTTAGAAAGAATTCAGCCCCAGCATTAATTGTGCATACCGTTTGAATAGTGTGTATGCATTCTGTGTATTATCTTGCAACTATTGCTGAGGTTACCCTAAAATAATATGCAGAATAATGTATATATACAGTATATAGGGGACCTATTAGGCAAAAATAACTTTGCATGTATAGTTAATAGTTGTTTTTAAACATTTAAAAAATAAATAAATAAATAAATAAACTCAAATAAAATACTGTCCAGGTGGGCAGCACGGTGGTTTAGTGGTTAATTTTGAATTCAATTCAATTTATTTGTATAGCACTTTTAACAGTTGTCATTGTCACAAAGCAGCTTTGGACAATAATTATGGAAGTTTGTACGAAATGTGAATGTGTATGAATCAAAATGACGGTGGCAAGAAAAAATCCCTAAGATGGCAATAGGAAGAAACCTTGAGAGGAACCAGACTCAACAGTTAACCCATCCTCATTTGGGTGATAACGGATAGCACCGTTGCCTTGCACCTCCAGGGTCCGGGTGTGATTCTCACCTTGGCATCTGTGCGCATGGAGTTTGCATGTTCTCCTTGCATGTGCTTGATGGATTTCCTCCAGGTACTCCAGTTTCCTCCCACAGTCCAAAGACATGCAGCGTAATCTAACTGGTGTTGCCTATAGTGTGTGTGTGTGTGCGATGGATTGGCACCCTGTCCAGGGTGTACCCCTCCGTCCTGGGGTCCAGGCTTCCTCTGACCCTGTATCTCTATAGGATAAGCGGTATAGAACATGAATGAATGATTTTAAACAAACCAAGTAGATTTTAATGTGACCTCATTTAATAAGAGACCCTCCCCTGGCTTGGTGGCTCAGTTGTAGCTCATTGACACTAAAACTGCATTCCGAAAGGAGGACTAAACAGAAGGAGTGTAAGGTATGAAAAGAATGCATTATCTGAGGTGGATTTTAGCGAAAAAATTAACATGAACATTTTGGAACTTTATAAAGAAATTATGAAATACGGGACCTTTGGGACATGTGTTAACCGCATATCTTTCCTATCTGACAGACCCTGATTAATTTCTTTTACTATAGTTGTAGCTCACGTTGCATCTCCAGATTAAAACTACAAAACTACAGCAACAAACACACCAGACACTTGAGATGTACTGACAAAAGTCAAACATTGTGTTACCGATTTCTTTTCCCTAAACTTTTAACCTCAGAAGAATTTCCTTCACCAATGACACCCTGAAGTAAAGGACTCCCGGTGTGTAAAAGAAGTAAAAAAAAAGAAAAAAGCTTCAAAACATCCTCGCAAATCAAAAGTGCGATGTATCATCACGAAAAGCATTTTGCCCACACAAAGAGGACAAAAATGTCCAAACAAGCACACTCACCGGAGAGAGTCTTTTGTCAGCATATTCATTTTTTTTTTTTTTTTTTTTTTTGCATGCTGTTCTTCCTTCAGTGGTGTCCTGCTGCGCAATCACAGCTGACCAAGGCCACGCACACACGCACACACACACACACACACACACACACACACATACAATGATCTTGGAACATAAACTCAGTATTTCTTCTCTGTTCCTATATAGCCTGCAACAACAAAAAAACAACAACAACAGAAAAAAAACCCATCCAGTCCGGCTATATCGAGCGTCATTTATGATTACACGTCAATCTCTATGGATACAGCGGGTAGCCGTACTGAGGCACACAACCTCGCCGTCATTGATTAGTAGTGATTACCGTTCAGGCCTGATTCGGTCCGGATGGTGGTGTGTAGTCGGTTCGAGTTGCGCGTTATTTTTACATAAGAGTTTGACGTTAAGGGGTTCATGCTACATCATGGGCATTGATTACTCTCCCGGCGTCTGGTGTCGTTATGAAACGCTGAAGATAGAAGCGACGAGAGAGTAAATATACACAACCTTGACGAGACAAAACACTTAGCGGGGTGCAGTGCATTAGACGCCACAACAGGATGGAGTTGGAGTGCGGGCGAGAGGATAATTGAGTGTTTTTCACTGGTCTATTATTGCCTCTTACATATAAGTGCACATAAATACATTAAAGGAGGGCATTTACATGGACACGATGCAAAACCCAAAGTAAAACACAAACAGCAGGCTGTTTCCCACACATACATATTGAGCCACAGCCACCCAAACATATTGTGCACGCAAACGTGCAAGACGAGCCATATGTCAGGACTGAAGCACGGCACGGCACGGCAGACATGCTGTTATAGGAAAATAATCAAGAACAACATGATACGATGTAGCTGGTCACTGAACAGGGTTAGCGGAAGTCACCCGGAAGTTATTATTCTACAAAAACAGCTGTGTTTTCTTCTTCTTGTATCCCACGGCATGTTATTTATTAATGAATAAAAACCATTATAGTTTAGGTTTAATCATGTGGAAGGTCTCTGAAACAAGTTTGTTTCGCTCTCTCTGTCTCTCAGAGTCTTTCTCTGTCTCTCTTGAAGTTAATAAGGCATACAGCTTGTCATGTTACTTAGAATCCATCTTCATCCGAAGCCTTTCAGAAAACTTACACTTAGATTCTAACCTCTGACGGTTACAAAACTCAGACACTGTCTACTGAAATATACTTCCTTACATCAATGATGTATTTTATTTATTTTTTAAATATGTTCATTAAGCCTCCCTTTTTTGTTACTATAGAAACACGGCGGGGTCGGCCGAGTACCTGCGTATGGGCAATATGCTTACTTAATTATAGCGTGAAAGGACGAGTCCTGGCAGATTATCTCTGGCACGGACAGTGGTTCGGAGGCAAGTGCAAGGTTTTATTGATCCAAATGGCAAAGCAGACAAATCTAAAGGGCAAAGACAGACTCGAAGCCACAAATAAGCAACGGCTGCAGGTGATCAACAAAGGGATTAGACTAAGCAAGAGAGCACCTAGATAAGGTAAATAAACAGGGTCAAAACCCGACTATAGCGCACTCAAGCATTAACGCTCGATAATGTCACTTTTAATGAGGTAGGAGTAATGCTTCAGAATGAACACAAGTTTGTGGTGTCTCAATGCAGTGAATTAGTTATTGGGAACAAGTGTGGGATTAGTAGTCTTTGGAGGGAGTTTGGTATTTGGCACAGGATTCTGGATCGATGTAATGATATAGAGTTAGACTCATTACAGTGCAGTTGTTCTGCTATTTGCTGATTGAACTTTATGTTAAACTTTTGTTTTTTAAAGTTACTTGTTGGTGGCACGGTGGCTTAGTGGTTAGCACTGTCGCCTTGCACCTCCAGGGTCGGTGGTTTGATTTAAAGTTCACAGTCCGAAGACATGCAGATTTGAGTTACGTGCCGTTTCCAAATTACCTATAGTGTGTTAATGTTGACCTAAGGTTCTACCATGGTTATACAAAATGGGAATAAATACAATGGTCACCATTGGACACTACAGTCCCTAATTGGACTACAAAGGTTCCTAGATGGATGAATGGATGGATTTGAATTGCCCGTAATGTGTGTGTGCTCTGCGATGGATACGCTAAGTCTCCTCTTAGGGCTCCTAGGGCTCCAGGCCCCCCATGACCCTGTATACAGAATAAAATGGTATAGACAATGGGATGACGATGAGTTACTTGATATATGGTATAAACCTGCTGGATTGCATGGATTAGGTGCTACACTGCCTGGCAAAAAAGTCACACGCGCAATAGTTTTGTTGGATCACCTTTAGCTTTGATCAGCATATTGACCAGTTTGTTGGTGGAAATGATTCCTCATGCTCCCAGAACCACTTGAGTCACTATTTGAGTGTGACTGGAATATGGTCGAGCCACTAGGAAACCTTCATAGATGTGATAACCTGGTGATTCAGTACATTCAGGCCGTCAGTTGACTTCATTTTATTGCCGCATAACATTGCTGAGCCAAGACCTGAGCAACTGAAGCAACCCCAGATTATAACACTGTCTCCAGAGGCCTGTACGGTGGATGCTATGCATGATGGGTGAATCGTTCATGCGCTTCCCTTCTCACCCTGATGCATATGGTCAGTCTGGACTCGTGACACTTTTCCATTTCTCCAACGTCCAATCTTGTGAAGCTTTTTTTCCCCTGATGAGTCTCACTAACAAGTCATTTTCAGTCGTTTAGTCACAGTCTCTTACTTTAACTATTATAGCTCTGATTTCTAATGTTCAGATTTTTTCTAGATGCAACTCCACCAAGTGTTTAAGTGATTTCTTCTGACCACATTTCTTCCCTGAAGTTGATAGTTCAGCACTATCCTTCTAGGTATAAATAATGCATTGCACAGTCCTGAACCCAATTCCAGTCATTTTAAACCTCCCTAGTTGTTTTCTTTGCTTGATGGAGGCTAATAATTTGCCCCTTCAACAATAGCGAGCTTTCACTGCTATATTTCTACATATTTTTGCATTGCATTTTGAAATTTCCTGCTGATTTGCCCACTCTTCTGTACTGTATATCTGCTCCTGCATACTGTTTTTAGAAACACATTCATCAAAGTGTGTATATTCTGCTGAAGAAACACACAGAGTATTGTCGATTAAATCTTATTTCTGAAAAATCGCTTTTTTAGCCAGCCGACAGTCATTATTGCCTTTCAGGGCTCGTTGGCCGCCCACTACAACAGAAGATAATTTATCGTTTCGCTCCGTGAGTGTGTGCATTGGTTCAAGGCCCTTAAATCATATTCATCTGATCCGCATCTTCAGCCTTGTGCATTTCATTCCTTGATAACAGCCAGCAGTGGCAGAAAGGAGAACGGGTCGCAGTAAAAGCTCTGACCGTTAGCATTATTCCGTACCATCAATACAGCACATTTGGACAGGAGCATTTAATCAATGTCCTCGCTTTTGCACAGTCACCAAGATAATAAGAGCAACTGAGTCACTCTTTGAGGATAATGGGACACTTGAAGGCTGTCAGATTCAAAGAAGGAAGAAAGGAGTGAGAGAGAGAGAGAGAGAGACACAGAATGAAATGGCCTTTAGGCTATGGAAACAAGAGAGAGAATTGGGCATTGATTAAGGTTCAATGCAGGTCAGGGAGCATCAGGCTGAATGTGGTAATAAATAATAGGGTACAGTGCTGAATGTTTAATCCCGATTGGCCAGAATGTACGGATTAGTTTTCTGCTCAATATAGTCATTCCGCAATATTGGCACTTATATAGTAACAACTACCGAGTGATGTCATTTATTTAATATTTATTGAGTGAGTCACCTAGAAATAAGGCTGTAATTTTCCATGACTCTCACTTATTAGAAAAAAAGGCAGGCTAGTAAAGCAATGAATATTTATAACTGCTGAAATGTAAGAGAGAACAGGAACCGATATCTCGAATGTTCCACAACATTAACTAAAAACGAATAATGTGTTTATTATGCTGTTCTTTAAAGGTCCCATATTTTACTATTTCCTTAACAAGCCAACACCGGTCTCTGAGCTCCCTAAAAGTATGTTCCATCTAAAATACCTCTAATATAATGCATTTGCTGCGATGGATTGGCACCCTGTCCAGGGTGTACCTCGCCTCGTGCCCTAAGTCTCCTGGGATAGGCTCCAGGCCCCCCCGCGACCCTGAATACAGGATTAAGCGGGAATGACGATGACGACGATAATGCATTTGTCCATACCACAGACTCACTTTTTTCACTCCTTCTTCAAATGCACATTTCAGTGTCTATGTAAATGAGCTACTATTGGGCCACGCCCCTGCAGATATCAGCAGAGCTGAGCAACAAGCGAGCAATTGGAGGAGTATCCTCTTATATGAGGTCACCCTTGGGAGTAAATTGCATTGGCTTGATTAAGCTTGTTCTTTTTAAAATAATGAACAGAGAAGTTTTTTTAGCTGGTACTGTACAGGTGCAGTGGAGACTCATTTGATGGTCAAAAAATGACTAATGACTGTTTGCATAATAGGTTCCCTTTAAGCTTTCTTATTTTGTAAAGTCCTCAGGATGGAGTACTTGGCAGTTTTTCAGGAACTTGACAAGCTGAAAGAGGGAAAGAAAGAGAGACTGGTGATGGAATGACTTGTTTTGAGGATGTTTCACAAATGGATAAAACTACAATGAATTATTCTTTAATAAATTAAAATAGTTGGCAAGTTGCTGGGGTATAAGAGGATTAAAACATTCTGCAGGTGTACCTGCATCGTACCGCTCCTTTTATTGATTTTCAAAGACTGCATGTCCAAAGTTAGGTCTGACCAAGTAATCTGATTGGACGAGAGACATGCCACAAGTGGTCATATAGCGCATAATAACATTGGGGCTTGTAACTACAGTATGTGTATCACTCCATGTCACAAGTGTTCTAACGGGCGTTAATTACCCTAACTGTCGGTCACCAGCGTGGGTGAAAGTAGGTTGCTAGGGAACGAAGTGGAGAGCAGCTGCCTGCCAAAACCTCCATTCAAAACCAGTTACAGAAGTACCTTCAGCAAGGAAACACATGTTATGATATCTTAAACATCACTTTGACTACTTAGTAATTTGAAGTTGTTCTGATCTCCCACTGAACTGTCCATGTAGAAACATATTGGTAATCCATTGTCCATGGATAAATTCAAGGTTCTGTTCAAGGCTGAATCCCAAATCCCTCTCTCACCCCTGATAAAGTGCACTACTTGGTGTGTAGAACAATGGATTCTTACTTACACCCTACATACTGCACTAGCTGTCCAATTAAAACTATTTGTGAAGCCTAAAAACTCAGAAGTTATGTGATATTGTGAAGCAGAATAGGTAGAAATACAAAGTATAAATATGTTTCTCAGGACTATCCACCACCTCCATGGTTTATTCTCCTCAACTTTTGGCTACATTGATGTGTCGCCACAGCGGACCAACCAATCCGCACAACACTTTGGCACAGATTTTATGTCAGGTGCCTTCCTGATGCAACCCTCCCATTTTTATCCGGGCTTGGGACCGGCACTGCATTCAGTGGCTGGGGTTTGGGCACGGCTGGGAATCGAACCCAGGCCTTCTTCAGGGTACTGTAAGTGACAAACCACTGAGCCACCAATACTCTCTTTTGGTTGCAGTACCAATAAGAATTTGAAACTGTCGGTCGCCAGTTTCACCAGTCACGACTGGTTTGTTTCTTTGCCTGTCACCGAAGGATATATGTTGGCAGAGCAAAGTAACTGAATAGATAAACAAACAATTCATAATCTGTTAATCATAAATGCTATTTGTAAAGGGCCCATCCTTATGAATACATCACAGCCATGCTGATATTCAGTACGACAGCACAACCTCTAAACCTCTAAAGTATATTATAAGCATCAGGACTCCAAGATATAAAAACTCAGAACCTTTTAGGGAACGGTTGAAGTTTTTTAAAACCATCTGAGTCGTGCCAGGAGAAATCCAGATGTACTGTATGCGTGTATCTATTACAGCAACATTATACAATATGCGAGTACATTACTGTAAGATGCACCTCCATTTAGCCATACACATCGTTGTATCCAAAGGTGAACAAAGTGCTGGGACCTCTGTGGTGCGTTTCTTGGCAGCGGAGCAGCTTGTTTTTTGGCAGAAATGTGACTTGTTCAGCATGAAATGATGATTCCACGATGCATCAAGCGGCAGATTTAGAATGATTATGTTGGAGGGGATTACAAAGGGCTGTAACAAACCACGTTGGCCTGTAGACAGATGATTAGTAAGCGGCAACTGAACAAGCATACAAAGCAGCCAGTCAGACTAGACCCCTTTCACATCACCGAGTACGCGCAATTCACTTATATATTATTACTAATAGTTACGGCAGGTAACCTCATACCAAGGTATAACCTGCAGTATTGAATGTGTTAATACTGTAGATCTTTGAATAAAAAAAATGTTTCATAACATCGACGAATGATCTATCTCATGTCTTAAGGCAACCTCCTATAGACCAGACCTGGCAACAATCTCGAACTGGTTTTGTGCTTTTGCTCATGCGGCTATGCATAAAACTGATGGAGTGATGCTTTCCAGCTGGCATAAAGACAGTGCTGGTGCAGCTTCACTCTTGCCCTATTAGCAAGCAAAGTGTGTGTCCAACGCAGAAGGCAGTGCGTGGTTGGCAGTTCATTTCAAATTAGGGAAGATCCTTAATCAAGTATGTGTATGAGCAAGGGTACCATCTGTTTTGGTAACTATAGTCATTTCTCTTTCTCATGCACACAGAAACACACACACACACACACAGGGGAGAGCAGGCACAAATGTAACAGGGTTGTTTTCTGTGAATGCACGCATGCGACTGTGACTTTATTATATTCATATACAAGTACATCACTACTCTGTTTGCTTTTAGAAAGGGGGATAAAAAAACAGTCAGTTTCGTTTACTCTTGCTGAATATGTTTATGAGAAATCAAACATTCGGAGAAAGGCAGGATTTTATTTTCAGCTAATTAATAGAATGCAATAAATATTAAATTGTTAGTAATTAAACTGTAAGAAAGAAAGCAAAGTACAAGTATGTACTCAAATCCACTGGCCTGATACTGTGTAGCTCCCCACTGTGCTGCTCTGACTCATCGAGACATGGACACTACAAGACCTCTGACGGTACGCTGCGGTATCTAACATTAAGACATGCACGGTGGGGCCTCCATGGATCGGGCTTGTTTGTCCAGCCGATTCTGAAAGAGATTGAAATCTGGGGGATTCGGAGGCTCGGTCAACACCATAAGCTTGTTGTTGTTGTGGTCCTCGAACTATACTTGTATTATTCTGCTGAAAGATGCGGAAATCCGTTTCCATGAAGCTGCATACATGTTCTGGAACAACGTGCCAAAGTAACGTCCACATGACTGCCAGGATCCAAGGTTTCCCAGCAGAGCATTGCACAGCAGGCATCACCTTGCCTCTGCCGGCTTGTTTTCTTCCCATAGTGCATCCTGGTATCAGCTCCTCCCCAGGTCAGCATGGGCACTCTGATCAGTGTGCAGCCACACAGCATCATACACAGCAAGACGTGATGCACTCTGTGTTCCGAACACCTTAATATCATAGAAAATGTTAACATTTCCAGTAATTTTTGTTATGACAGTTTTGATTATGGGGATCGTAATGCTTTTTGGAGAACAATTAACTGGAATTAGAAACTGTTTTACTGTAGTTTAGTTAAATTCTTGCATGAGACACTCTTAAACTGAGATTTCCATACTTTTCTAGAAGAATTGCAATTAATATAATAAAAAACATAATACATTTCTTTAAAAACTTAATACTAAGAATGTCGCCAGAACTACACTTCAAAACATAAAACATGCTTTTGAAGAAAGTATATTGTAGGCATTTAACCTTGCTTTGACCTTGATCCTTGCTTCAGTTCCAAATCTCATCTGCTTGTTACAATCATAATTCCATGTAATTTAAAATGTAAAACATTTAGCTACGAGTTAAAATCTGAAAAAACAACACTCATGGATAGAATGAAATCTTTGTAAATAGACATGAAAAACTACTTGCGAATCTTATAGACTCGAATCACTTTCATCTGCTGGTTATAACCAATTTAGTCTTGAAATATCGCACTGACGAATGGACAGCCTTTATGAGGATCGTTCAGGTCAAACCGGGACTTGTGTTGACATTTTCGGTGAATGAAGGATGGTAAAGCGGATTGACATTTACAGAAGACTATACAGTAAGTGATGAGACTCTTAGCCGCAGTAAATCATTTGAATGGTGCAAACTTTTAAAGAATGCCAGCTGCAGTCGCTCTTGTTAGCGTTCAGTATGTGGAACGTCTCATCATGTCTGTGGGAACTGTACACACAATCATTCACCAACACCACCTGCATATTACAGGAACTCGACTGGTTATTGCCACATCCCCCCGTACAGTCCTGACCTCGCTCCAAGCCATTTCCACTTGGTTGGGGCATGAAAGTAGTTCCTGGGAGGCCAGCATTTCAGACGTGGAGCAGGTAGTCCGATCATGGCTGCTGAAAAATGTACTAAGAAAACTTTCTACCTTGATGGTATCTAAGCACTAGTGAAACACTGGGATAAGTGCATTAGTGTAGCAGGGGATTATAATAAAGGGAAATAAATAAAATGTTTGTTATTATGTATAATCAAAAGTCCTGGTTTGACTCGAACGCCTCTGGTATGATGCATTTTAAGAGAAACGATTTTTCTTTTCATTTCCATAACGAATGTCCAATAATCTATTGTAATTATTTAATATATTCCAAGCTACCCTCAGAGGTTCAGTATATCACAAATGCATAATGGTTTAACATTGATTTTTAATTTTTTTTTTTTCTGATGTAAATTTAAGTTACATATAAGGTTACAAGGATTTTTTGAGTGGTGTTTCTTTTGTGCTGCTAAATCATTGTCAAGTAATTGAACCCTATCCAAAAAATGTTTCAGTTCTTCCACTGCACCCACACACACACACACACACACACACACACACACACACACACACACACACACACACACACTCTGCCCTAAAGGACGTATAAATTTAAATCAGATTTTTTTTTAATTTTAAAGAAAAAAATCCACTCTCACCTCAAAAACAGCTTCGAGATCATCATCAGAGTTCATTCTCCAGCTTAGCGAGTACATAGCTCCATCTCCTCTATTGTTTGAGAGGCTGTACACGTAGCAAACGAAACCCTTGGACGCAAACCTCATTCAAAATGTTTTTTTTTTTTTGCTTGCTATTTCTTCCTGGCAGCAACAGAATAGTGGCTGAAGCTAAGACCTGTATGTCTGTATGGCGCTGATGGAAATAGCTTGTCATTTTTCTGGCAATGTTTATCAGCTCCCTTTTTTTTTTTCTAATTTCATGCTTGGAAAAGATAAAACGGCTTATGTGGGGCACATTACATTAATCTAGAACCTCTAAATACTTCCAGAATTAGGCAGCCTGCATGAAATATTAACGCCTTGTTCACGCCTCGCTGCTCTGTTTATGCGAAAGTTTTACTCGCTTGAAGTTGTCGCTCGCTCCAGAAGATAACGCGTGCCCGGACAACGCTTTGAACAGATCAGAGGTTCCTTGTCATACATTTGGATTTTGGGTATGACCTTTCTTCCAACTGACCTTGTTTCTTTTTTTTTAACATAGGGATCACATCTCGCATGTTATATTTTGGAGTTAATTGACATTCTTTCCCAGAACCGCACGTTCTGATCAGCATGCTGATGTTCCCTTCTACCATCTGGCCTCATCACGGAACACGGTTTTGATCTCTGCTGAATATTCCTGGATTTCTATGCAGTCTCGCTTTAAATCGGATGCCTGAGGGTTTGTGTTCGTACCCTCAAAATAAAGACGGTTAGAGACGACCATGACAGGAAATGCCTCCTAGGCAGTAGATTTTAATATTCAGATGATCGCAGTTACAAAACTCTCCCACGGGACCTGCGAGGTACCAGGCCAGGCCGTGAGTGGCAAAGCCTCCTTATACTGTATGTTTATTCTTAGGAAAAACGAAAAAAAAAAGAAAAAAGAGTGGAGTAGAGAGAAGGGCGTGCCTTTTTGCACAAGTCTTTCATTAACCGAAGCTCAAAAGAAACCATGGGTTGCTCTCCAGAGACAGTTCTATAAGGCTGTGTGGAGCAGGAAGAGATTCTAATATTACTTCAGTTGATGTATTTGTTCTTGGTTGCGGTGGTTGTACTCAATCTCACTTCTGTGCGCTTCTTTCCTTTCTGGCTTTCTTTCTTTTTTCTCTCTCTCTCTCACTCGCTCTGTCTATTCCGAAGGATTGCACAGCTGATCTTTTCTAACGAGATGCCTGTCATAAATTGGCGCGGATGAAAGTGAGGACGAGGGTAATAACCCGAGAGAAGTGACAGCATTGTGCTCCTGCTACCAGATGTATTGATGCCGTACTTGTAGCTGGTCTAGTTCCTGTTTCATTAGGAGTCATCTCACTATAGTCCTGCCATCTGAGCTGGCAATGCCATATTCGTAGCGGTTGATTTTTTTCTCTCGCTCTTTTGTTTTGTTCACGTTAGCAAGTCGGTGACGAAAGCTTCCTGTTGTTCCTCTGTTTGTTGGGTTGATTGTATCCAACCCTCTGACGGCTCGTCGCGGTATTAGACGTGAAGGCGAAAATAGAATATCCATGAATAGGCTGACAATGAAACAATTAAAGTTGAGTAATGCATTGTGTGACAAGGTCTCATTAATGGCATGATAATGACAAACTCTAACACTACATTTAAAGTAAGATAGACAGCTCCATTTAAGAGTTTGAATGTATAATGATCTACTGGGCTGGCGCACACATTCCTCACTATACCAAATTTTTTCTGGCAAACAGGACATTTTTTATTTTTAATTTTAACATTTTTTAAAACCCACAAATCATAAATTCATGCTCATCTGTCATCTTTCATGTACTTCAATCGAACACGGTGTGCTTAGTCTATCCACTTTTAGTTTTTCTTCCAAAGCCATTTTAGGGGATAAAAAAAAAAGAAGAATGATAGAATAAATCATCCACTTTGTGCATATTC